>JAQGCA010000639.1:0-24539 GCA_034698945.1 Protaphorura quadriocellata
AATACCGGTATTACGAAAACACCGGAATACCGGACTACCGAAATACCGGTATTGCGAAAATCCTGAATACCGGACTACCGAAATACCGGTATTACAAAAACACCGGACTACCGAAATACCGGTATTGAAAAATTCACCGGTATTGGATTCACTACGTGGAGCTCTCGCCTTCTTGACCGCGATTTTACGTGATTATCTGAACAGATAATATCGGTCATAGTATTTTTAGTCCAATATGGACACGTGTGGACGAGATTAAAACGCGAGCATTTAATGATAATAATTTGAATTTTTAGTTCTTTTTAACCAATTCCACGGGATACACTACTCGACTTGTGTATGTATGGCTATTTTATTTTGTAGGTCAAAGCCGTATTTGTTCCAAGCTCCTACAGTTCCAAAATTCTTCAATCAGACATTGCTATAATGATCTTCAAAAGTCCAGTTACATTTGGAGATTTTGTACGTCCAATTTGCTACTTGATCCCCACTTACAATAACATCCCGGAGCCGGGAAAAGTTGGTAAAGTAAGAATTTTGTTCAAATTAATTTTCCAAATCGTTCGACAAAGTATTCTTGAAAGTTTTATTCTAAAATGATAAATATACCTTTGAATGGGCCTCTGGTCATATCAAATAAATTCTCTTCATTCAAATGATAAACGAAGGGAACAAGGAAACAAATTAAACTCCGCTACATTCGCTATTCGAAATTTAAAAGAAAATATAATTTGCTGAATAGATCGCCGGGCTAGGAATTGACGAAACAGCTAAAATTTCAAAAGTCTTGAAGTATGCTAACTTTCCTGCCGTGTCAAATCTGGAATGTAATTTATCGCTGGACCGAGTTATACCGCTGAATACTTTCTGTGCTGGGCATAAAAACGGTGACTTTCGGAATATCCTTTATAGAATACAGTATATATGAGTTATCTTATTGCGTTATCTAGAAGAATTATTCTGATTCTAAGCAAGGTGGAGGAAAATATTTCAACCAATAATTCCTTAATTTAAATAGGGACTTCGGTCTGTAGAGGGGATTCGGGGGGTGGACTTGTATTCTCTGCATGGAATGGAGAGAGTGAAAGATACGTTCTCAAGGTATTCTATTTATTGTACAAATATTAAGGACCTTTACTCTAATATCTAATTTTGATTTTATTTAGGGAATTGTCAGTCATTCAGAATTGGGGAACCGATTGTGCGATTTTGAACATTTTGCCGTATTTACACATGTGGATTCATTTTCTAAGTGGATTCTTGAAATCCTTGCTAAATATCAATAAAGTTGACTGTTTAACAGACTAAATTTAGTCGTGTCTTTAGTTATTCACATTTCCTCAATCCGTTCAGCTTCAGCTTAATGGTACAGGTATTTTATTTCAGAATTCTTAACCGATCTGACTACGAGCGAAGGCAACCTGTTTCTCTTTCAATGTATTGACTATTCTAAGTACATAAGTGCGTCAAGGAGCGGTCAAGCCGATCGAGTTTGCCAGGTTTCACAAACTCCATGACTTTGGCCAAGGGTCAACTCACTTATTTTCAATAATTCTAATGCAAGTATTTCGTACGTTCGTCAAGACTTATAACTGAATATATTAAGTACCAACGTCCTACATAATATCCTTAATATTAATGAAATGCTAACATTTCAGTACGTAAATCAGAAACTATTTTATGATATCCTATAATTTTATTGACTCATATTAAACAACTCCGGCTGAATATATAAATCAATTAATATTGCTGCCTATTCGGTTCTAAGCTGTTGAGGATATTTTTCTTTTATTCCATCTTGATCCGACAAATAAATACACCTTAATTAATTGGTCTGATAGTCAACGTAAGTGGATTACCTTGAATCTTACCAGTAGGAGCATAGTCAAAAATTGGCAGTGTCTTAAAAAAAATCTAGTTTCATTTCCTATATGATTGAACACGCATATGTTGCATTGATAAGGAATCTCGAGTTGGACCAAGCTCAACTTTTGACTGGTACATTTTGCCACAGTCATTGACAACAGTTCCCTCCAAAGTCTTTATTTTTACTTGTTATCTAAATATTAGATGTCCAAAATTATCAGGTAGACAAAAACTAAATACGAAATTAACTATCAAACTATGTCGATAACACGAGTGTACAAAATTAACTTGGAGTCGATGGCTACAATTCTCTCATTTATTATCCAAATACTTCTTCTCAGTATCAGTATTAATGCTGAAACAGCAAGTCCAGTTCAAAATTTCATGCAAGTGCAATGTAAGTCAGAAATTTTGCAAGGCAACGATACATTTTCATTTTTTGGAAATGTCATTTTACAATATATTATTGTACTACATAGCGTAGCCGAGCAATGTGGTATTCTGGAAGGATTACCTGAAGATCTCCGGACAAGACTTCCCTGGACAAGTGTAGTGTTTTCAAAAACAAGAGCGGGTTTTAAATTCCATAGTGTTGGAACGTTTGTTGGTCCGGCAACTGTATTATCAGTCGTGGGTGGAGTCTTTGGAGCTTTCCCCAGAGGGGCACACCGGCGGTACTCAATTCCAAATCCAACCACCATTCGTATCGGACTCGGACTCCAATCCACAAATTTTGAAAAAAATGACGCCTTGTCTCAGTTTTTTGAGGTTTTTAACCTGCACTGTGCACAAGGTGGATTCGCTCTTCCTGTCAAATCAGACGGGTCACTTTCTTTGAAACTCTTTGATGTGACAGCTGGTTCCGAAAGAGAGTGTAAAAGCGCTTTTCGCTATTATTACGGACATCATGGAGAAAATTCAGATCATACATTTTGTGGTCGACGCACTTTGCATGGTAATTTGTTTCTTGTAGGATTTCAAATTTCAGTACAAGTCCAGTTTCTGACTTACCTCATTTGGAATTTCGATAACATTAAGATTCTGACAACGACGAAAATAGTTGCCATATCCATGGAACACCCGTCATGTTTAGTATTTCAAACCGGCGGTTTCTTTCAGTGCAAGTAATGTTTATAATCGGGGTTTTTGGCAGAAATACTTTATAAAAAAGGAAGAGTCACCTTGGAATGGATTTCAGCAAATATCAAGTAATTATTCTTGAAATAATTATAGCCTACATTAATTTGAGTAAATAAATTAATTATATGTACATATAGGTGTAGTCCAAACAGTTTTGCCTGCGATAGTGGCGAATGCATTCCTCTGAACAAAGTGTGTAATTTCATTTCGGATTGTAAGGATGGTTCGGATGAAGAAGTGATTTATTGCGAGGCCCAAAATCACTGTCACTTTCCGGAAACACACATTCATTGCAGTTTGAATGGACCTTGTATTACCAAAGAGGAAACATGTGACGCAGTGGTGAATTGTCCGGAAGGGAATGATGAAAGTCAAGATTCTTGTCAGAGGAAGGATGGTTTTCCTACAATTCTTGATCGGTCAGCCTGGAATTGTACGTCGTTAAATCTGACTACTGTAAGCAAACAATAACATAAGACTTAGAAAGCAATCCGCCTTCCTACACCAATTAATCGCACTTGTGGTCAGTCCGCCGTAACTAAGTTCGTACAGATAGCATTTGCCGCTTCACCTTGCTGAGGGTTCGATCACTCGGGCTGCTCCAACGTGGTTTTTTTTCTAGTAGAGTTTATACAATTAGTTGTACTTTTTTTTCCTTCATGTCCTTTCGTAGCACCCTACTAGGTAGGTCATTACTCTACTCTACTTCCGATCGTAAGACAAACACTGAGCATACTTGTATGTGTGATTGCAGAAGAAAAGACACGTTAATAAAGAATCCAAATCCAAATCCAATTGATTTAAACCAGAGATTTTTCCACTTGACGAAGGGGCGGGGAAGGCGGGTACTACCCATTTGGACCGGGCGGAACGAATTCTCCCGTGTAGTGAGGAAACTCTGAAGGAGAAAAACTCACTATGTAGTACTGCCCAGACCGAGAGTCGAACCCCGTATCACTGACATCGTAGAATGAGAACGCTCACCACTACGCTATCCTAGCTGTACAAGCTTGTGACATACCTCCGCAGAACAAATGGAATTCCAACATTTTACTGCAAAAAATACGCATTAACGTTTGTCTCTGCCTTAGCGGCGAATGTTAATTAATGTGGATAATCTTGTATTGTTATTTGCAAAGGGACTCATTCCGGTCTGTCAAAATTGGATATCAATTGAGACAGTTTCTTGTGAACAATTGGATTCTTTTACATCAGTTTCACTTCAATGTAGCAAATACACTACTTCAATATTCAGCATTTCCTCCTTAGAATTACGTTGTGGTAAATATGGGCAGTGGAGACCAAAAATACCGTTCAGTTGTGAAACTGGTAATTTATTACATTATGTAATTATCTAAATGTTCAGTTCTGCGCTTAATTTTATTTTGGGCGTATTTCAGAGTGTGGAGAAATTTTGCAAAAAGAGGGTGGAATTGATCCCAATGTGAAAGCAGGTCCAACTTTTTCAGAAAGTCGGGTCCCTTGGCACGCTATCATCTTTGAAAGGAAAAATACAGAGTATAATATGAAATGCAGTGCGACACTAATTGAACCTTCTTTTCTTGTAACATCCGCAAATTGCTTGGCTCAAATGACATTTCCCACTAGTAATTTGGACGAGTACAAAGTTGTAGTTTCACCCGTGAGTAGAAATTTTGTTGCCAACGTTGAAGAGTCAACATCGTTCATTTTTGAGGTTTGGTTTAAATTAAGTTGTACATATATGTCAAAAATGTGTTAATAATGTTGAGTTATTTTAGATTTCAAATATATGGACACCACCAAGTTATGATAATGGAACTCAAAGTTTGGAAATCGCATTAGTACAAATGAAGGGGAAAGTCCCACCGGATGGATTCATTCGCCCTGTCTGTTATTTCCCTGCTTTCACTTCCGGTTCTTTGGTAGTTGGGAATTCTGGAATCGTAATTGAAAAATAATTTTAACCAAGTTAGCGTCAGTATGTTGTGCCGTAATGATACCAAAGCCCCTAACCGCTTCCTAGTTAGGGTTCCGGGCTGTCATTGTGTGTTGGTTACTCTAATAGATAGTAATCCCTTGACCTTCGTTAGAACTAAGGAAAAATTATAATAATGCTCCGTTTCTCTAGATGTACGGATTTAGTGTTGAAACCCCAGCTGAAGAATCGCTATTCAAGAATCGGGAATTTACAGTCGCATCCACTGACAATTGCAAAGCAGCTCTTGGCATCGAGCCATCACCGTTATTTACAATATGTGTAAAATTTAAAAATGGTAAGGCCACCGCTGGACGATTCATCAGAGGAAAAATATGCACAAGAGTTATTAATATTTTCAGTTGAAGGAGTTTGCGTTGGAAGTGATGGAGGTGCTGGAGCGATATTTAGTATAGCGAATGGCAAGCATGTATTAAGGGTATGCGGTCTACAATTTGCACAAAAATCAAGAATTTTACAACAATTAAACGATATCGTGAAGGAAATTTGATTTGTTTAGGGGGTGCAGACAATGGCGGAAACGAAAGAGTGTGATCCCAAAATTCCGTATCGCGTGATAACACGCATAGAACCGTTTGAGGATTGGATTGTTGAAACCCTAGAAAAATACAGCTAATTTAACTATTGAAACTCAGAGGGAATGAAATACTTATGAGACAAGTTATTATTAGTTTTGGAAAGAATAATGAAATCTCATGTTTATAAGGAGCAAATCGAATTTAATCAATAAAAGTTTATTAAAATGAATTTGAAAGTGGTAATTACTGGAATTTCATAGACTTGCATTAGTAGTAAACTGCATGGAGAGAAAAAGTCAAGCAGTGAGTAGTTGACGTTGGTAATTATACTAATTCAATGGCTAACAACTAATGGACAAGCATTGGATGACCTGGAATAAAAAGTTGATCGCATCTTAATATTTCATTACATGTAATTTTACAATAAATTACAGGCCTTGTTAACCTTGAACAAATCAAAGAGAAAAATACGATTAATAACTTCCTTGCTCATTGCATTAGTTTTGTACACTGTGTTTGTGTCTGTTTGTGTGTGTGTGTCGCAATAATTCACACTTTTTCTTGCGTGTTATAAATAACCAGCACTAATGTGTCAAAATTTGATCTTAATAATTTTCGTCTCGACATTCATAATTTCAAGGGTAAATTCACAGATGCAAACAGAGGGTACGTACTTTCTCTATAGCACTATACTAGTTATCAAAACTGATAAAATGAATTTTGGCGTCCAGATTGTGGAAAGGTGACAATCGTCCCAGGTGATCCAAGGTCTTTAGCTCCTTGGACAGCTCTGATTTATTTCCGGGCCAGCACGGATGGAAAATTCCAATTTCATACAACAGGGGTTGTATTGGGCCCGAGAACTATTCTGTCCGTTGCTGGTGGATATTATGGGGCGAATTTTACATGGAATGAAACGTTACGAAAATATACACTTCAGCGTCCACACAATATTGAGATCGGAGTTGGTCTCTCTTCCACAGATTTAGACTCATCGGATCCCAACTCTCAGACTGCAAAAGTATATTAATGATTGCAATTTATTCGCAATTTTTATATTACCTTAAAATTGGACACTTCAATTCATAAGACAAATGGGAATTGTAGGAACTGATATCTAAACGGCAATTCATGAGCGACAGGCGGGCTATAATTATTTTTTTTTAATCTACACACGACGGCTTATACAGGAAATAATGCATATAGTTTGTGAGACCTTGGCTTCACGCATTTGACGATGTGAGAAAATTACAAAACTGGAGTAGACTTTATTTTCCGCACATGTGTTTATGGTTATAAAATCGAATAATTGCTCCTGTTACAATACTATATTTCTCACTGACGCGTGACAGGAAAGGCTGTGATAAAATTTATAAGGCAATCCGCAAAAACTAATTGCAATTTTGCCAAATGTCCGAGCCACGTAACGTGGCCACTACAAAGTCATAAGGTTCATCTGGGACCTTTCGTGTCATGCAAGCCACCGCCTACTAATCAAAACTAACAAACCCACCCAATTTACTCATTCTTACGAAGAATATTTATGTGGAATAGGTTCGATACATCCAACCATTCAGAAAACACGAGACAGGAAACAAAGAATTCCACTATTTGATTTATGAATTGGAGACTGCCCTGGACTTGGAAACACCTTACGTGAAAGCTGTTTGCGTGAATCCTACTTACCTTGACCTATTTCGGATGTCCATGGTTCAAAGTGGATTCCAAAGGCTTCCATCAGAGGAAAACAATGCCGACGACGTGGCCGCGACCGCAGTCCTTAGAATTTTCAACATTACAACAGGAACTCTGACGGAATGTGAAACAGACTTTCGGGAAATGTACAATAGGAATTCTCATACAAGAAGCAGTAGTCCTCATGTTTTCTGTGGTAAAGCTCCGAGCTAATCTAAAAGACGAGGATAAATTGTTTCGGTTGACTCGTAAATATTTGAAGGTCTGTTCAATTTCAGCTCGGCTGAAGAATGACGAGTCTTGTTCTTTACATGGAAGCAGTCTAGTCACTCAGGATGGCACGGTTTTAATATTATTGGAATTCTAATTCTAATACGTATTAATTTTAAGCATTTCTAACTAGCTGATAGTCGGTGGTCTTTGGCTGGTTTAACTGTTTTAATTCCAGCCCTCCGGAGTGGTGATTGTGGTGGCGAGACGACTAATTTTTACAGCAAGTTCTCCGATGAGAATTACATTTGGTTTAAGAATAATTTAAGGTAACTAAATAAGCCATAATGGATGCATTTCTTCAAGTAAGGTGCCTTATCGCTCCAGTTCACTGGTTTAAGGTTGTTTATGGGAATACTATTAAACATATCTGGATTGTCAGAATTCAATCTTTCAATTAGAATTCCGACGACCTTTGTGAATGCACTTTAGAAGAGGCTCGATTATTAGAAAATAATAAGACAAACAACTGCAAGGATATTTTAAATGGAACAATCTGCTGATTTAATTTGCGATTAATATTTTGGTCAAGTTTTGCATCAAATTCTTCAAAACAGGTGCAGCCGAGAAAACAGATTCGCATGTGGGGAGGAAAAATGTCTCGAAATTGCTCGCCTTTGTGATTCCACTAATGACTGCCAGGATAATTCAGACGAGGAAGAGTTATTTTGCAGTACGCAATGGGTTTGCGGAAATGACTGCAGTATCAACTTATCAAAAGTTCAGGAAAATCCTGCCATCTTGAATCTTGGCGTTGACCGTCCGAGCACTCAAAGTTCAAAAGTTAAACTTGCTACATCAGATAAGGTGGTACCTTTTTGTGCGGAACTTCAGGTTTCAGGAGTACGTTCAAAAGCAACCTTACATGTTTATTTGTTTGTGCGATTTTGTTTTCAATCTTGAACCTTACTCTTTAGGGAGTAACAACGATGTGTGTGACCGAGGATGAAAAGCCAATAAATTGCTCAGATGCGACTTTGAATACTAGAGCAACACTTCGATGTGACAGATTTTACACCTCCAGATACAGGTTTCCTTCAGTTGAAATGAAATGTGGAACGGATGGGGGCTGGACACCATTTCGTTCATTTGCGTGTGACCCTGGTAAGAATTTGGCAAGACCACAAATTTTGAGGACCGTCCATATGGTCGGCTGTTACGAAATTTAATTAATTAAGTATCGATGCAATTACATTTTTATCAGAGGGTACACCCTGTACAAGATAGGTTACTTCCACACTTCATTGCGCGCAGCTACCCTAGCAGTTATTCTTTGAAATAATATCCGATCGTATCTTCCTGAAACACCTCTGATTAAATCAGAGTGCGCGTTAGATTAATCGCACGGAAGCTCGATAATCCTTTGTAAAATTGCCTAGATATAGAGGACATCTCTGTATTGTCTAATATTTTACGATTGCATAGATTGCGGCATATTGACGAGTGAGTATCAGCCATATCTGCAAGATGGACAGCCCACAACGCGGAATTCCGCCTTTCCCTGGCATGCAGCGATTTTTAGACTTTTCAGCAATGAATATCGTTATACTTGTGGTGCAACTCTCATAGAACAAACTTTGCTACTCACAGCTGCACATTGCATCTCACCTGTTGTTGAAGACCAAAATTTAGCCAGCCAATTTAAAATTGCATTAGCTCCAATTAGTAGTAATTATTCTGTAAACACTGATGACAGTATTTCCGAAATTTATGAGGTTTGATTATAATAATATTTTGTTACAAAGTCTCACATTTTGAATATCGTGTTTACACATTTTCAGGTGAAACGTGCTTGGATACCTCCAACCTATAACCAAAGAACTTTGAAATCCGACATTGCTCTAATTGAATTGGCTTCACCTGTGACTTTTGGTGGCTTCATTCGACCAGTTTGTTATTTGTCTCGCTTTACTTCCACTAGACTTCAGCATATCCCTACGCTTGGAGAAATTGGAAAAGTAATAGTAGAAATGGATTCCTTGGACTCGAACTAAAATAATTTCTGGACACAGATTCCTGGATTCGGAATTGACGAGACTGGAGAAGTGTCGAGCACACTCAAGTTTATCAATTTACCTGTGACATCTTCCCATATATGCAGGAAGGGAGATATTGATTCTCCCAGCATTTTCTGTGGTGGCGATAAAAATTGTAAAAGCCAAAGATTATATTATGGATTTTATCAGGGTCATGATTTCGGTTTGATTGATATACATAGAATAATTTAAACAGGGACCGGATCAGTTTGTAGTGGTGATAGTGGCGGAGGATTTGTTTTCCCAGAGAAACAAGGAAGCTATACTCGATACACGATCAGGGTAACATTGTTCATATTTGATTGAATAGTAATATTTCAATTCCACCTTAAAAATCCACTTTTCCAGGGTGTCGTAAGCAGTGGATATCTGTACGGTGCTAGAAGTTGCGATCCGCAGAAACATGCTGCTTTCACGTTTGTAGACTACTTTGGAGATTGGATCGTTGATATTTTAGAAGAAATTATGCACTGAATATTATTTTTCTATTTTTCCACTGTGGTCTTGTGTATCACAGGTTACTGATTACTTTGGAGTATTTAATTTGCAAGCTTCATATGCTGGGAATTTAACATATGAAGAAACCTACATAAATCAGGAATATGTTAGTCCCCTTTATTTCGTATTTCTCATATTAATTTAACATAAAAATGACCACGTTCACATGACTGGAAGGCTTGGAACTTCGGCGTTTGAAATTATTTTTAATAAACTATTGTCAGGATTTGTTGATTAATTGTGTAATGCATATTTATGATTCTCAAAAATGAATTTTACCCTGTTTTATAAAAAATTCACTCTTGGCTACTAACCAAACGTTCCGCCAATGTCAAGAAAATTGAATCAGAATTTTTTACTTATTTTTTGAATCAAAGGCATTACAAGATGGACATACAGAAACCGGGCTTAATGTTCTTTAAATATATCAAAATGAAACATAAGAAACTCATTTTCATCTAATTGAAATCATATTGACACGTACACTAACCGGAAAGGTTACTTCAAGTGATTTGAGCAGGAGTATGACCATTACAATTTTTGCCCACTGCTAGAAATTGTTAACCTATTCCAACCGAGTACTTTCTACCATATTTTATTGAAGCTCCAGTAAAGCTGTCATAAATTGTAGCTACTAATGGGGAATCAGGAAATAACTTTTTCTATAGACAAATCCGACCTAATTTTGCTCGGGGCACTTTATGCAACCAAACGGGTAAGTTTTCGAGTCTGGTTTTTGCATGAAATGTGATTTCCTTCTTACTTTAAGTCACTTACGCTTGAATTTTCTTTGGTGTTATAAAAAATTCGTGTTCGGAATTGTGTAGTCAGACAAAAACTAATGTGTTAAAGAAACTACGCAAATATATGCTTTGATTGATTGCGATTTGCAATACGACTTCAAGGACACCGGGATTAAGAACAGGTTATTGTAACAGGTATTCAAAGTTGCATTAAGCCAACCGGGATGAGCCAAAATTTCTGAAAGATTTATAATTCATATCATTCATATTAATCAATTTATTTATAGTTCACAAATTGTAATTTCCTTTGAAAATTTTGACCTAATCGCATTGAAATTTTGTGCTTCCTTAAATTTTAATACATCCTTAACCTTTTAGTTGGATTTTTATCCAAGTATCAATATAATTCTGCAAACAAAATGCGGAGTGATTGTGCTCTGGCATTTACCAGTTTATTAATTTTAAGTGTATGTCACGGCCAACCTGTTAAAACTGCTCAGTGTAAGTTCATTATTAAAAAAATAATGGCATCAGTAATCGTTAATTCAATTATACATTTCTTATGTTTCCTTATTGTATAGCTGATGATTGCGGAATTATAGAAGAGTCACCAGATGACGTTAGAACAAAAGTGCCATGGGTGGCCGCAATTTTTGCTCGAACAAGTTCAAAACAAAAATTCGAATACCGGATTACAGGAACGATTATTGGGCCAACAACGATATTAACAATATTTGCGGGCAAGTACGGTGACCCGTTTGTTAAAGGTGGAAAATACTATCTATCACCGCCATATAACTACAAAGTAGCCGTTGGAATGAAATCCAATAGTTTGGATGACTTGGACGGTCATTCTCAAGTGGCCGAGGTAATTACTTTCATTGGCCATCGAGGGTTCAAAAATATAATTTGTTAAGACTACTAATGCTTGAAAAATTTCTTCAGGTCAAGTACATCGTTCCGTTCAGTGGTCATGAATCTGATAATCGGGATTATCATTTTTTCATCTTTCACTTAAAAACACCTCTAAATTTGAAAGCACCTTATGCCCGTGCGGTGTGTCTTCCACTTTTTGCCAAATTCTTCGGTTCAGTCGTTCTTGAAAAAGTGCATGAACTAGTTCAGGGTGGATTCAGCGTTCCCGCACTGGCAGGAGTATCTAATCCGCTTCGTGCCATCAAACTTTCATTCGGATCTACCAGTTTCTGCTCCGAAACGTACAAGAAATTTTACGCAGGATCACCAGAAAATGTTTATTGCGCTAACGTCACTGCTGGTAATGCTTGTCCAAAAAATTGATAACTGTCCAAGTATCACTTTAAAAATTATTATTAATCCGTCCAAAAGTAATGCTTGGGATTTCCATTTTTTTATAAAATGCAATTAATTTAGATGTCAAAAGAGTGACTTGTACACTTCATGGAAGTGCTCCAGTGGCTCCTCTCGTCAATAACAAGTGGTTTATTATTGGGATTACTGCACTCATTCCACCTCTTAAGGATGGAGATTGGTGCAATCCAAGTACTGTTTACTTTTACGGTAGACTTCTCAAAGCAATGGATTGGATAGAAAGCAATCTCAAGTATGTAATTCCAGATTCTTTAATTACATGAACCTGGAAAAGATATACGTATAGTAAAACCTATGTAAGCTACCACCTAATGTTGCGACCGGTAATGCTTTCTGTCAATTTAAGAAGCTGCATGTGTAACTGCATAGTGGGTTGACAGTTCTACGATACACTTTTTAGTCATATAGCCAGTCCGTACTTAACTGAGCACTCAAAGATCTTGGATTAATTATCCTGTCAACACTCACAAATATTCCCTGTTTGATGGTAACACAGGTTTCACTGTACTATCTTGCATGCACTTCTCTTCTTACTGATTTTGTGATTATAAATTATTACTAGATATGATTTCCTTAATAACCTTTCAGGTGTGGACCAACCAAATTTGCATGTGGGGACGGTGAATGCATAACTCTGGATCATCTTTGCAACAAAGAGGCCGACTGTTCTGGGAGTGAAGATGAAGACCCGATCTATTGTCGGGCAAGAAGGCCCTGTATTTATGATGGAAAATCCCACGAGTGTGGCGTGTACGGGGAATGCATACGCCCGGAACAAGTTTGTGACGGACAGGTGAGGATACGATATGAATGAATATTCTGATAATTTTGGATTATATAAACTTAGATCTCTTAAAACCACACTGACCCTCGACCTGATGGCTAATACGAAATCGTAATAGACAACTAATATGGGTTGCAGGTATATGATACCTTCAGGTCATATACTGGTGTAAGATAAGATAAATAGGCGTATCGTAGGATCCGACAATTTCGAATCGGATTAAATAATGAATTGTCTGATTTATTATGATTCTTCACTGAATTATCTGATGCGATAGGTGAATTGCCAAGACAGTAGTGACGAGAATCCTTCAATTTGCGGTGTCATGAACCTCGGAGCCAAAGTAGAAAACCCAATTAACCGAATTAACATCAATGGTGGCAGTGGCGTTGCCGAGAGCAAAGGAAACCACAAATGTCCACTCATCCAGCAATCAGAGGTTTGATATTGATGATTTGATTCGATTATTGATTAACTTGTACAATCTATTTCGACTTGACACAACTTAAAATTCTAGGGAGTTGACGTTCGGTGTAGAAATCCAACAACAGGTGACATTTTGGACTGCTCTCAATCGGAAGTTGGTACAGTCGCCTCATTTCGATGTCAAAGTTATTATAAATCCGTGTACAGAGTCTCATCAACAGTTAACAAATGCGCGGAGGATGGAACCTGGAAACCACAAAGACCGTTTGGTTGTGAACCTGGTAATTTAATTAAACAGACATAATTATCGTTGATTTACTTTTTTTTATAAACGCACTTTAACACTTTTGAGTGGTTTTGTATTTGTTTTGAATAGACTGCGGAATTATTTCATCCGAGGAAGAGACCGGGATAATACCATTCGTAATTGCAGGCCAAGCGATTACAAAAGCAAACGCATTCCCTTGGCACGCGGCGATTTTTTATCGGAGGAAGGATTCGTATACGTTCATTTGTGGTGGTTCTTTGATCGAGAAGTCTATTATTGTCACAGCTGCCCATTGTGTGACAGATCCTTCTGGAGTGATTTGGTCCAAGCAAAATTTTAAAATTGCGCTGGGTTCAATCAGTAGTACTTTTGAGGAAAATCAGAATAATCCGAACGTCCAAGTTTTTAGTGTAGGAAATATCAGCCATATTTGCCTTTTTGCATTATTGTATACTAATTCGGACCACATATACAGGCAACCAATATGTGGATACCCTCAACGTACGATAGAAGAAATTTACAGTCTGACATTGCCCTGATACAGTTGGACAAGTCTGTTTCGTATGGTGAATACGTTCGTCCAATATGTTATTTCTCGCAAGGAGGACAAGCACTTCCACACTCTGGAGATATTGGCAAAGTATTGAACGGATTATTCAGTTCGGAAAGAAATTACTATTAAACTCATATATTAATATTTAATTTAAATCCAGGTTCCAGGACTCGGTTTTGTGAACGATACAAGTGTGGCCGACCGTCTAATGTTTGCTTCATTTCCAGTTATTCCTACAGCGGAATGTACGAAGGCTTTAAAAAGAATTCCACCGCTGTCCACATTTTGTGCGGGATATAAAAATGGTCAGTACTTTCCTATTATGCCTTCTGGGACCAATCAGTGGAATGCTGTATGCTCAGGCTGTATTGGAAAGCTTGTACCAAATTGAGTTGTTGCAAGTTAGCCTCGACTCATTGTTTCTCAATTAAATTTATTGTTTTAAACTTGACGGCAGAAGGGTTTTCAAATTACACACTGACAGAATGTACTGTCTGTCGTAAAAATAGCCCCCTCCATTGTCACTCCCGTAGGGACGTAAAACGAACATATGTCATGACCATTCAAATTCAATTCAAATGCATACTGTCATAACGCATTACTCGACTGTAAGGTTTGACCTTGACATAATTACGCGACTTGTTGACAGTAAGTTGTAAACAAAGAGGCACCTATTTTGCACCGACAGTATTACTGATGGAACTACTTTATACCTGTTTTGGGTTTGGAATTTTGCCCAATTCTACTTTTCAAATAAATTCGGGAAAACGGCAAGATTCTTCAGCGCCAAACAAATCCTGCCGTTCAGGGGCCTAATTTATTTGGACGAATAGTGGTAAGGTCCTTTAAAACTGTACGACTCTACAAATAGGTACGGCCGTCTGCCAGGGGGACAGCGGGGGTGGAATGGTATTTCCGGACCAGTCTGGTGCTTCAACCACAAGATACATATTAAAAGTAAGTAACCATATTGCGAAAAGTGGCACGACTGAGCTATACAATCACCAATGGTGTCTATCGGTGGGCTGGGCACCCGGCACCCGGCACCCAAAGGACCACAATTTTTATGATTCGCACTCATTTCTGTGGATACCTGATTTCACGTAAATGCATGGCAGCGGTATGTCAATTCGTTGCGCTATGTGAAGACACACTTACGATACCCCGTTCAATTTTGGTTAATAAGTTCGCTAGTTATTTTATTCATTAACCAGGTCTCCCGCAGTTGATCCGGTTCATATCAAGTCATTCCCCCAAAAATTCTTTCGAACGAGATTTGTTTCCTATCGTTTCTTTTAATTCTCACCTTACTTTTCCATACTTTCTCTTACTTTCCCCACTGTCGGTATTTTTGTGTCTAAATTTATTTCAACATACATTTCTTTGTACGGCAAGTGATTTTCCTTCTTATTTTCCCTGCTTCATTTCTTTAAACTGTTGTTAGTGGTTGGCAGTCATTCGAGTTTTGCCTTCAGCCTTCCAAAATATTCCTCTCGACGGTCAGAGAATGTGTTTTCACTTTAGCCTTCTCCTCTATTTTTTGAACGGTCAGTCGCCTTCGTATCTTGATCGACTACTTGAGCTTCTTACAATCTATTTTATGATTAAGTTTGTATAATTTCGTTCAATGTTGTAAAATTGATTTTAGGGAATTGTGAGCCACGGAGAAGTCATCCCGGGGAAGCTATGTAACCCCAATAATTATGCCGTGTTTACTCATGTGGATGCCTATGCAGGTATTTTTTTTGCAGATTTTTTTTTAAAGTTTTCAAGCAGAAAATGATGTACAAAGGTATTAAAATTAACTGCCTATGCAGATTGGATTCTTCAACGCTTGGAGGGAACTCTAACTAAATAAGTATGCCTAACAAAGCAAAATAGTCTTGGAAAATTTTAATTTCAAGTAGAAAATGATGTACAAAGGTATTACAATTAATTATTTAGCCGAACACTCTTCTTATTTTTTATTTGTACTAGTGCAGTATCGTAAGAGAAACTACCGGTGCACATTTCTTAACGTCAAGGATATCGTGTTATCCGGGTATGAATTGTCTGCATGCATAGTGTAAAAAAAGAAAGTACAAATTTTCCGTTGTCTTATCATTTCTCATAATTACGAACTCTGTGTTCCAAAGCTGGAACGTTTACCCGATGGATTCATGTAGTTTGTTGTCATTGTCAACTGCATTGGATAGACATATAGATACAAGATAGATAGATAGATGGTTTTATTCCAGACGATCTGGCCGTAGCCCTGCGTCACACATGAAGAAGTTTACATTTAATTTCGTACATTTTAATTGCGAAAACACGAAAAAAATACTCATACAACTGACAACTGACATAAAAATAGCATAATCAAATCCAATTACAGATATGCCAATTAAGTAGCCTTACAGTGGAGTCGCGCGTGGGTCGGGAATGTATGTACTACACAAAAATCACAACTGAAAAAGTCAACATTATTAAGTGGTGGTTTGTCAATCGCATTAAGGTTTCAGGAAAGTTCAGGATACCTGCCTTTCTGTTTATAAAAAAGCTTACTCGTTGTTTGCAGGTACAAAGTAATACAAAGAGTGTACAAAATGACAAATCCTTAGTATCTGAAAGAAATAAGGAGTTATTGACTCAACCTCGTTAATGTCAGGAAATGAGTTGCTGAACAAAGGAAACTCGACGTGCGGTAATGAGAACGGCTTTCAACGGTTAATCCTCAAGGAATCGGATTGACATGCACGCGAAATATACAATACATATTCATATATAAGTAATGATAGTAATCTCTTTGGTAAGCAATTTATTCCTCGTTAATTCTGTCTGTAGGCTTCCAAACAGGTATGAATGAAACTCCTCGCCTTCATTATTTTGGATGCATCAAATGGAGAGAAGAACCTTTGTTTGTTCTAAAATTCAAAGTTTTCAATATGACGCTAGAATTCAGGATACGTGCAGCCAGCAAAAGTGTCCGTAATTTTCTAACTGCTTATCTTAATGACAAATGCAAATAATTTCTATCCTGTTTTCCCTAGAAAAACAATCCATTTAGGGCTGAGATATCTGAGAAATCCATCATGACCTCTTTAGAAATTGGCCAGTTCGACTTGAAAGTTTGATTTATTAATTATTTTTAATTTGATGTCTTGAGCAAACGCAAAAGTGCGTCGCCGTCAGGACTGAATAATATTCTCAACTCAGATATCTCGAATGTCACACACACAAACATTACTATTTATTATTACGAGCAGAATCCTTCTTATTGTCCATGAAAAGAATTCACTTGGAAAGATAAGCAAGTAAAATGTCTTTTTGATTCGGCTGAAGCTCTACGTATCATTTCCCCTGTTGCAAAATTACCTAATGGGATTCAGGGAATGAAATAGAGAAGAGCTAAAACGTTTCCTTACAAATATTTCTGATATATTTGGGATTCTGCTGTGCCCTAAAATTACAGCAATATGAGCTTTTTAATACCCGGAGGAAGTCCAAAATCCGGTATATAAAACATGATTTGAATAAACTTAATTGCCTACCAGTACGACAAAGACTTTCATGTCCTACTTTGTACAAACTGACTGCATTGAGTTAGTTGAATGATTTTATCCAGGATTTTTTAGAATTACTTCAAGTCAAACTGAGCAGTCAGAGCATTGGAAGTTCCGGCATGTGCAGTTTTTCATGGCAATCCTTTAACGCAAGGTCTAGGAACTCGTGGAAAGCTAGACTGAAGCTGAAAACAAAGAGAATCCGTTTTTACACTCATCCCCGTTCCACATCTTTTACATTCTTGACACCTGTTTCAAATATCAACCATGACAAAGGAGAGTCCTAAACTTTGCTTTCTAAAGTCCTAAAATCTGTTTACTATGTAGTAACCCCGGTAAAACTTGGTTAAGTAGAGTAAAAGGCGATGGAAGCCAGTAGTAAAGTTTGGGAATTTCTTCATCAGAGTCAACCCATACTCCCTCGTTTACTCCGCCAGGAATTGCCGTTTAGAAAAGTTTTAGAAAGTTCATTTTCGCCAACTGGAATGTCTTCTTTCTTCCTTTTCCTTGACAGTCTAGCGTAAAATCCGCTTGTTTAGTCGCGCAGTCAGTCCGAGCAAAACGACGTGGACATCTGTTCAGACCAGCATTACGCGGATCTAATCAGATATCCGAGTTCACAGCTGTAGACTGGAACCCTAAGCTATACTTACCTGAATTCCTTTCGTCAACACTCCTGGGTATTTGTTGGGATTTCCTTTTATCTTTCACGTGGTGAGCATACTATTAAACTTCACACGTACCGTGCTAAAAAGTGCGCAAAGTGATCCTGCTAAATGAACGAAAATTGATATCCTAGAATATAGGTTAGAAAGCAGTCGAAGAAAGAAGGAATTAATTATTAATCCTCCGGACGAATTAATGACAGACAAAATTAGATTTTCTCGAATTGTCTAATGTTTTAGAAAACATGTTTCCACAGACAGTTTGAAAAAGTGAAAGAATAAAAATAAAAACACCCACTAATTGGCATTCACCGATCAAGCACCTTATTTTTCTAGATCATGATTCGACCTTCCATTTGTCATAGTGAATATACTCCAATGATTAAGGGGAGAACTCCTTTGAGAAGAAACTCTGAACCATGCATTGGCAGTGAATAGAACCCTCACCACAGCAAAACAACAAGGACTACCTGGACTAGCATGCTAGAACTGGCTGACGAATACGAGGGGAATACTGCAATTAAAACTACTACAAGTTTTTGTAAAGTAATTGAGTTCTACCATTGAGAATGGGAATAAGTTTGGTGATATTTCCGCTAAAAAATAACAGAAGCTATACGGATCTTTATATCCGTCTGCATCCTCGTGCTATTAATCTTCGGGTTGAGATCAGAGTATGTTTTTTTTCCTTTCCTCAAAAGTGCAACGTGGAGAGAAAATAGGAAGTTCTAACATTTCCCTCGTTTGTTGTTGTACGTACGTATGACTTTGGGTCGGTGGTCTTTTACACGGTGAAAGCCATATGAAAGCATCTTTCTCCCTTATTTCCCAATCTCCTTTTGTCTTCTCTGACTTTTTACATCTTCCACTCACTCACACGTTTTTTCCCTTGACTTTTGTCTTCTCCTCTCAATTTTTCCCCTTCCTCTTTGCCTTGGAGTCAAGAAACCTTTCGGAGTAGGACAGAGAAAAAGCATTTCAAAAGCCGTATGGGCTTCTAAATCTCGTAACGTTGAAAAATTTCTTCTGGAAGATCCATTGTCTCCAGAGACTCTTCCTCTACTCCTTTCCTTAAATCTAATTTCAACTGACTTCGCTCAAGAAATCTGTAGCTGGGGTATGGCCTAGTGCACTAGCTGCACTCTCATAGTTTCGTTTAAATTCTAGAATCCAGTAGCTGTCTCTACAAAACCATCATTGGCACTCAGAATTATTCCTTTTAAGTGCTTAACAAGTCGACTGGATTTTTATTTTTAATGTGTTCTTTTGAATGACGACAAAGTCTAGTATAGTGTGTTATGAGAAATTCAATTAAAGTAATTCATTTGAATTAATTAAGTAATCCTTCGCTTTAAATAGGTTTTCTTCTACTAGCAGAATATTTTTATATTGGGTGTACATGACCCTAGGCAGAATGGAATTCGGATCACCTGTGAAGAATTCGCGAAATGTATAAATAATACATTATCAGTGAATTCCAACTAATGAGTACACACGCAAAATAAATTAATAAGAAACTCGCGTCTGGTTAAAAATTCTTCAAGTGTCTAGAATTGATTTAGAAGCAGTTTTCTGTTTTGATTGAGAATCTGGATGAACAAACCTAAAAGAATTTATCGTCTACTAAAATATTCACAAACAGAAAATGCAATATTCCGGTGCACGCTTGTAGTCAGTGAGTAATCAAAAAGTTGTGGGATTTCAAGGCTAAAAAGGCAATGTTGATACTATACAGTTTTATCTTTCATCCCCATAATGAAAAAAACAAATAATTTACGATTTTAATTTTGGTGCACCACACTATTCATTTACGACTATTTCTGCCGTATGAAAAGTAAGAATAAATTCACTTCGGAAAGACCTTCTTTACTTATAAATTATTGCCAGCTCTACAAAAAGTGCAAGACATAAATCTGTATTTAAAACTTTAGATTATACGGTACAACACTGTTTCAATTTTTCTTTGGTTAATGTCTCCAAATTTTGGTAATTTTATGTAATGAATATAAATAGAAATTCGCCGGATATATGGATATATATTTTATGTGCCTTTTCACTTTAATGCGCATTCTTAGTTCCCGTCCGTTACAAGTTAAGGGCTTACTTTAATTATTGCCAGCATGTTCGGATTTGCTCTAGTAGACGGCAAAAAAGTCTTTATTTGCAGAACTAAGGAATAAGTCCAGTATTTGGGCTGAGCTAGTTTTTGGAAAGGATTGTTCTATTAAAAAATGTCCAGGGAAAGAAAAAAATCCGACTTCTATCCTAAGTGAAGTGACTAGGCGGTTTCTTGGTGCAGAAAGTACGAGTTACGACAGTTAAGTCCGAGTCGGTCAAAAATTGTATTCGTTGGAGTTCAAGAAAGCGAGAGAGAGACGAAAGAGATCCAAGAAAGTATTATTTCTTAGAGAAGAAGTCTGAAGTGGACGGAAACAAAAGGAAGAACGAAGGAGGATGCGAGATGATTTCATTGGAAATTTCATAAGTTGAAGGAATTACCTTCATGGTGTGCAATAATCCAGAGCAAATTGTTCCGAAGTTCCACCGAGTTGAGTTGTAATACAATTCTAGTAGTTCGTAGAAAAGCGGCCACTACTACTTTTTTGTAGATACGACTGCCCTACTATTTCTGGATTCCGGGATGCGTAAGCATTATCCAATTCTTCTAACTTCCCGTTCAGCTCCCAAACATACTCAACAAGCACACGCGAATGTGGAAAAATATCGATCACTTTCTTCGTGACAATCTCATATAATGCTCACTCTTCTCCCCTGATTTCTTTTGGAATGACTTTCTCTGAGCCAGGATGGATTTTTCTTTAGCACCTCTTTCCTCTCCATATTGAGGAAAATTGTCTTCTCACTCGGCTACAAATCAACTCTCTAATGCCTTTACGAGTTTTTTATTCTCTAACAGATTAAACTCAAAATGAATGTGTCAATATACTCAAATCAATTCACTATAAATGGATATATAGACGCTCCGTTATTCTACACCTTAAGTCAATACTATTATACCACTTTCTATAGGCTTTAGGAAGTAATTCCAAATTAATATTAGGTACTTCATGGTTCGTGTTCAATGTTTCAAAATATATGAAAATTAACAGTTTGTCATTGTACGGCAAATTAAGAGGGATTGTTGAAATGAATTTTATTAATCGATGCTCCGAAATCTAAGGCTTGTACAATTTCAGTTATAAGGTATCCTATCTTGCATATATTGTACAATGAATTGGTACATTTCTATTCCAGTTTTATTTGCATATTTCTTTATAGTTACCACTATGATTTTGAATATTTTCGACCAAAACAACGTTTGGAACAAAACAAATTATTTTGCCGAGGTTTGCTCCATCAAAGGGATAATTCTCTGGAGGCGGAAATGCATTAGTCGAAAGCATCCTGACCGGATTACGAGAACCGACGTAATGGCATAGCCTGCCTCCCATAGCCCACTTTAGACTATTCGGTGAAGTAACCCGGCGAAGTATTTACTGCATACATTATGATTATCATATCACTACGTAGAGAGGTTAAACCCATTAATTGCGGTTTGCCTTGGTAACTTTAATGAAAGATCTGCTTACTTCCTTGGAAAATTCCTATGTTAGTTCCCAAGAGAATTTCTCAATCTCAAACCAAAACTTTCTTTACTCGAGGAAAGGAGTGATGGTTTGTAACGGTGTGCAGAAGTTTAGAAACCATAACGAGAATGAACTACATGACTCTCATGCTCATCCTGCTCCAACCCAGAAATTATTCAGGACTCCAAATCTGCAACTAAAGTTTTATTTTGCTTCGCAAATACTACAGTTAATCTGAACCAAGTATGTCGACCTTCGACCTAGAGCTAAAGTTCTAAATCCGAGATTTGGGTATAAACTAGTAATGATTGACTTAGTACCGGGCTACTCTTAAATTGAAACTGTAAAGCGTACTTCATGAGGTTAGCACTCCTTAAAGGCAAACCAAGAGGTGTTAAGACCAGGATTTTGTTTAATAGTCTAATGAGAAATTTCTGCGAGGTTCTGGAGATCTGCTGTGTCCACGAAATAAGCATGCCGTTTTGGGGATACGTATTCCATTTTGGGCAGATCTTACCAATAACCAAAATTAGCCAAGAATATCAGTAATGTTTGACCTTTGATTCAAAACAGTTTCAGCGTACCGCATGCCTGGTTTTCCTTGCCAAGCTGCAATTTAATTGGGTCCGGCCCATATATAATTTCTGCAATGTTGGTGGTAATTATTTTCTTGCTAAAATTATTTTTCTGTCAATCATTTATGATTGTCATTTATCTATAATTTGTTATAAATTATTTCTTGGCTGCTGAGCCAGAAAATTAGACAAAATTACTATGAAGCCTGATCGGATGTTGTATCACAACGGCCGAGTTGCATAAAATTTCCAACTTTCTGAAAAAAATCATCGGCCTGACCGAACGAAAATTTTTGTGTTTGTCAGAATGATTCATGTCCAAATATTGTTCAGCAAATTCGCCAAACAAACGAGTTCCAGTCACCCAGTAGAAACGTTAGAACCAACCAATCCCAATCAAGTGAGCTCATGCTAGCTGGAAATCAGAAATCAAATCTTTGATTTCTAACACTGGCTATTGGGGTCAATAAGTCGTTGTGAAACTTCAATGTACCGTATTTGCTGCAACAGAACCCAGTCTCTACTAGAACCTAGTCTCCACTACAACCCCGGTATTTTCTCTGCTTTCTCCATGCGCCCATATGGAGAAAGTGGAGAAAGTGACTGATCTGGTTACATTTTTTAACGGAACCCTGGGTTCTAATAAAATACGGTAGACGCCAACTAGAAGGGAAAACTGGAAAAGGATGACGTGACCTTTAGGGAAGGTGGTTGTCAAGAAATTTGACCCCTACGACATCGACGTGAAGTCCTACAGATCGTAACTCTTAGGTCGTCACTCGGGCAGGTTGAACCAAGGTGTGTAAACAAATCCCCAAGGGTTAGCTTACCGTAAAATTCCGAATAGAAGGCGGGCACCTAATAGAGTGCGGGGCTCAAATAGAGTGCGGGTCTTTCTCCGGCTTTCTCCATATAACCTAATGGTGTAAGTGGTGAAAGTCTTTGACCTCTAACCTTGCGTGAATGAATAGAAGACCCGCCTTCTGTTCGGGATTATACGGTATGCTTGTTTGAAAATCAGAAAATTTGAAATTTAGGATTTCTGTCACTCTGGGTTGTGAGGTCCAAGGTTGGTAAGGAAATCCCTACAAATTCTGTGGGGCGGGGAGATGGTTGTCAAGGAGCCTTGGTATGATCATTCAATTGGTGTACAATTCTCCATATACATTTATGCTTTGTGTTAATTGTACACCAAAAGGAAAAACCAAGAAGATTTCACGTATATGTAGTGTAGTTGATTGCGGATCAAGAGGAGCCGTGACGTGTTGGTACCGAAAATAAACAACTTTTCTCACTCTGGGCGGAATACATTACGAATTCTCATAAGACTTGCCAGTTTCCGCCCTATTTTAAATTCCCATTTGATTTTGTCATGCCTCTCGTGTAATTTAAATTTAAAATCCTCCATCACTCCGACAACCTTAACTATTTTTGAACATTGAAAAAAATGGAAAATAGTCTCGAAGGAGGAGTAACAGCTCCTCCTTATACCGCGATCAACTATACGTGAAATCTTCTTGGAAAAACCAACTTTCGCGTCAACAAATTGAGCAAATGCTAACCAAGATTCCTTGACAACCACTTTCCCACTAGGTTGGTCCATGCGATAGTTTACTTAAAAGAAACTTCGTTTTTTGACCCTTGTGGCCAAAAGCATTAAGTCAGATGGGACTTTGGCCACCGCGAATATGCTTGTTGATATGGAGAATTGAATTTTCAACAAATTTTCCAACTTGTTGAAACGTTGGCATGACCCAACCTTATGAGGAGAGTTTGTTTACGAATCTCGGGGCTAACCACGGAGGATACACCGAGGCTAAACCTTGTGGGGCGGAGATATGTTGTCAAGAAGACTTGGGTTAAACTGTAATTTCCAATCAATAATTCCTAAAGCATAGAAAACTTGACTATCAGGTCAGTTTGAGTTTGAACAGTAGGGTAAGCTGGGCTAATTATTCCCACTTTTGTGCCTGGGTGATTCCCAGAGTCGTTATCTAGTATTATATGAGCATATGGATTCGGACTCATCAAGTATGCGATCTTCT
>JAQGCA010000640.1:0-24532 GCA_034698945.1 Protaphorura quadriocellata
GGGCGACGACCGAAATTCCAAACAACCGTCCCTTATAGCCGTCCAGAATTTTAACATTACCGAGATAGACCTTGTCACCACCCTATTAGAAGGTGTGTTTACGTGCCCTGATAAAATGTAGTATGTGTCCGCATATAAAATTGGTTGAAACACCCTCGGAGTCCAGAATTCTCGCATTCCTATGGCATTTTTAATGTGTGGAAAATGAAACCTTTACTACACTTTGAGATTTGTGATATTGAGAAATACTGGAAGTACATACACAAAATATCCCAAAATTTATTGCCAAGCATCAAAAGAAGAATGTATTTCACAAAATTGGAATTATATTATTATGGTTACAATAAGTGTTCACTTTTTATGGACATGTGCCAATTGTCACAGCCGAAAATTTTAAGTAGAGATTCCGTGCGCGATCAACAACTACAGGACTTAAAGAACGAGTTTATCCTTTGTAGAGAGGGAAAGACGTAAAATATCCTCGGGAGAAATTGGTGTATCTGTTAAATAAAAATGGTCCTTTGGTCAAATCAAATATTTCTTTAAATTGAAAATGAACTGGTAAATAAAACTGACCTATTTGGTAATACTCCGTATTTCCGGCATCCGCTCTGGCAGAGTCAATAGCATTTCTCATTGCAAATATTATGCAGGAACTTAAACAAAGTGGGGGTTCCCCCGTAGCTTTATAATAAAGATGCAATATTATTATACCGAATTTTTTTTGGATAACTGACTTATAAACATTACCTTTGGAACTCAAAACTCCGAATGGATTGGGTGCATTTTTCAACATTGTAATTCTTAAATCCTCTGGAATATCCTTGGGGAGTGGAACTTTGTATTCCTGTTTACATCAATACGTAAGTGTTGATAAGCCAGAAGAAAGTAGTAGTTTCTGTTAATTTTTACTTACCCAAGTATTTGGGGTCAGCAGTTCTCCAGTATTTTCATCGTATTGGATCTTCTCAGTTGTCCATAGACCCATCCCCATTGCAATGCATCCTTCTATCTGTCCAATGTCAACTTCCTGGCTCAAACTCTTCCCAGCGTCTTGAATTACGTCCGTTCGAACAATCTATTCAAAAAATTGAAAATCTATCAAAATAGAAGTACGAGAGTCAGTTTATTAAGTATTCTGACCTTGTACTCTCCAGTCAACATGTCAATTTCAACTTCCGTCAAATTTAATCCCCAGATATTGTAGACTTTTAAATCATCTGTTGTAGACGGCCTTGTGAAAACAATTCATTAAACCAATAGGTTCGGGTGAATCGTTACGACAATAAGGTTAAGAAAACTCACAAATATCGTGCAGTAAGGTCAACGCTTTCCATGTAAGCAGCCGTTATTAACTGTGTCCACGTAGGGTCCTTCATTTTTGCCT
Organism: Protaphorura quadriocellata; assembly: GCA_034698945.1. Lineage (NCBI taxonomy): Eukaryota > Metazoa > Arthropoda > Collembola > Poduromorpha > Onychiuridae > Protaphorura > Protaphorura quadriocellata. The sequence goes on from JAQGCA010000640.1 coordinate 1,388, forward strand.
TGATTGGAGCCAATTTGTCCATAATGAGTGCACAAGATTTCATTGCCGCCTGAATTTCGATTTGATTTAATTACTGACTCAATTAGAAGGTTTCAATATCAATATTTAGTTGAAAAGCTTACAAAACATGCCAGTTCGCTCGTGATAGCTCCTCCAGTTGGACCACCGTTTGACATCACAAAGCTATTATTTGGCTTGACTGTTACTGTCTCCAGTGGGACGTTCAGAGTATGCGCAACTACTTGAGCCACCTAGGAGGATACAGCCGTAGAATATAAAAAATATTTACAAGTGTAACATAAATGGCGTGTCTCGATAAAGTCATTGTTAAGAGCGTGGCGGTAAATCGAGACTTTTCGACGCCAATCTTTTTTAGTTAAATAATCCTCCAAATTGTGAAACAAAATATTTAAAATAAAAACGTATGGCTCTAATGATCTGTGTGGCACCTAAACTCAGAAGTAAATCATGGCCTTAATGGTAAACCTAAAATGAACAATTAATTCTGCACCTTAGTATTAATTCCTTGTCCCATTTCAATCCCTCCATGTGTAACAGCCACAGAACCATCTACGTGGTAAACTGTGACTTGCGCTGGTATAGCCAGGGTATAGTAGTGCTGAGGATATCTCAACGGCATCATTGAAATGCCTCGTTTCTTCCACCGGTTATTCTGCACAAAACCAATATAATTGTATAAAATAATTGGAAACTGTGCCTTTGATCCAATTTACTAATAGCAGACCTGATTAAATGACTTCACAAAATTCTTTCGAGCTTCATACTCCCCAGATTCCTTCATTTCCTCAATCATTCGGGGCAAATAGTTCTCTCCTTCAAACGTTGAGTCATGTTTTGGATTGACCATACAACTGATTAAAGCTGGGCTTGGGCTTATGTTGGGCGTACGGTCACGGAGAAGTTCGTCCCCGTCTTTGATGAAATTGACCGTTCGAACTTGAAGGGGATCCTTCTTCAAATGTGCAGCAATATGTTCCATAATTGTCTCAATTATAGCAATACCTTGAGTGGTTCCTGCGGCGCGGCAATTCCAACAAATACTTAAATTAATTTTTACACAATAATTAAAATACATCACATTTTATTAAATATTAACCGGGAGCCCTGCAAGGACAATTTGAAGGAGTGTTTGTGTTCACTGCCCCAGCTTCAATTTTCCATCCAGTTGCGTCATAAGCATTTTGCATAGCGAGCATGGCTGCCATTGATGTTGGAATATTTGAGCCAGCACCCGTGTCACAAGTGACTTTACTGGTTAAACTCTCAATCTTTCCGTTATCATCAAAACCGACCTATGTAAGAACGAATAACTGAAATATTTTCAATTTTTGAAGATTATTCAAAGTTTCCGTTACTTCATAATTTGCATAATAAGGCAGCCTCTTCCCTGCAATTTTCATATTAGTCTCCAAATCCAGAACAACGCGAACTGGTTTATTCGTTAGGTGGGCCGCAACTGCGCATGCTGCTGCAACTTGACTTGATCGATTAATTTTACTTCCGTAGCCGCCACCAAGTCGTTTCACCTGAACATTCAGCCTAGAAGGGATGAAATAGTACCTTAAATGACCGTTTAGACGCCAGGGGTTCAATAGACACCTGGGTCCGATTAAACGCCGGGTCACGTGATAGGTTGTTCCATAAGAGCGCGTAGTTTGAATCACCCCAGGAGTTCAAATAAACGCCGGGTCAAAAAGTAAAAAATGTAATTAAACGCCCGGACGTTTAATCGGTCATTTACGGTATGTAATAAATTATCCAGTTAGATTTGTCACGAAGTATTACTTGTTCACTGGAACACGAATGACGTTGGAAACTGCAGCCTGAATGTGGTCCACCCACTGGGTAGCTGCATAAATATCCATGACACCATCATTCGGTACGCAAAGTGTGATTTGAGTCTCCATCTGGAAATGATATTGAGCACCAATTCGAAATTCGCCTTTGATTGTATTTTTCGGTGAATCTCCTGTCGTCAATCTCTCGACGAATGCACGGCTTATAATAGTCTCATCATCAGCGTCACCATCTTCCACTCCCTTCTCCATTGCGGCCGGTATTTTCAACACTGGCTTCTGTACGTTCGAATATTCCACTTTGACATGTTTAGCGGCATTTAGAGCAATTTCTCTGGTTTCAGCCAAAATCAACCCCACAGCTTCTCCTGCTGTCCTTACTTTAGTGCTTATAAAAACCTATCAAATTTGGAAACCAGAGTGAAAAAGAAAATTTATCTTTGATTAAAATAAAAATAGTATTTTTGTACTTCTTCAGGTTGCGGGAATACAACCATGTAGTTATTTTCACCCGGTATATCCTTGGCTTGAAGAAATCGGACGACTCCAGGAATTTTCTAGTTTTACAGATATAAATGCATTGATATTATTAGATACCACCGGGTTATGATTTTAATGCGTGGCTAGAACTCACCAGAGCCTCCGATGCATCAACGGATTTGAGTTCCGCGTTCGCCACAGTTGTCTACATGGGTGTAAAAATAAGAATGGCCGTTATAGCGAGAATACCATTCACTAATCTAAAAATGTAAAAAAAAAAAAAAAAAACAAGTCCTCTGGAAATTTTGTGTACAAATATTTTTTTTTGAAATTCTAATCACCAAAACAAACGCCCCGGAAAGTTCACCAGGTTGTGGATGAATATCATTTACGTATTCCGCCTCTCCTAGATTTCAAATTGTTATTCGTGTATCAAATTTTATCAGACCGGCTTGCAAAATTAGATGAATATTTCACCTGAACATTGAATTGCTCCTTCTAGTTTGACGACTGGTTTATTTATTGGCCAAGAGGACTCGTCCACATCATAAGTTTGCTTTCCATGTGTCAGAACGTGTTCAATATCTTTTCCTCCCGATTGGAAATTGGGCTTAGCATGGGATCCCAAAAATCCAAGCACAGTCTGTTGAATTAAAAAAATAAGATTCCTTCGGGCATCTTTAACTTTTATGGCAGACAATGAAAATATGAACGAACTTTGTACAGGAGTGACTGAGTCAAAGCTTTACGGTATGCGGGAGTGGCATCTGGAGGTTTATTTTCTGGCTCAATTTCCTTGTCTAAAACATCTAGAGCCTGTTGGAGAAGTACCGCATCACATGTTTTTCCTTCCAAAAATGTTTCAGTTTGGGTAGCATGAACCTGAATGTCCATCCAAGCATTCATAATTTTAAATCAATAATTATGCTATTTTTATTCTCATTCAACCAAGCTTACAAAAGTTGGATGGATTCCACCATAGCATATCCTTGGTTTTTCTGAAATTTTGTAAGTGGTCGTGTCCACCTTGAAAAGTATCCCAGCGTTGACGTAGGCGTGTGCGTTTTGAAACCGCTTCGTAATCTATAATTTTGAATTAAAATAGTTGGTAGAAAATACTAGATCTAAAATTCGTTAACAAGGATTGACCTTGAAACTTCGGAAAACGTAGCCAGCAGATGCTGGGAGTATCGGCAGATGGAGAGACACGATCACTTTTCCAGTCATATCCATTGTAACGAATTCCTCAATTGTGTGTTGCGCCTGGAGGCTCGGTGCGGATGCTTGGTGTAAAAATATAATTTATTATAAAATATAAATAAGAATCTGCTTTGAAAAACATACCAATGTTAACTTTCGCTCCAATGGATTCCAATAGAATGAAAACGTCTGAAGGGAATTCTCTGTGTTCATTTTTAATCATGAGATTGCCAGCAATTGTAGCCGCCTGATGATTGAAAACATCGTTAATTAATTTGAAAACTGTTAGGAATCTATGCAAAATTATTGATTTACATTTCTGATTGGAACATTCGCAACTCGGAGTAAATGAGTGCTGACAACCCCTGCATACTCGTAGCCTTCAAGTTCAGAAGCTTTTTTAAGTGCTTCAATTGCAACCACCAGAGTCGTTCCGCCACCCAATACAACACCTGACTTCTCAATTGTATTCTTTCGAAGTTCTGGAATATTATTCATGTCCACATACCCACCGTATGGACCATCATCCTTGTAAATACCTGAGATTTTAGAAATGCAAATATTAGTCATCACTAAAAAAGATGGAATACCAAACGCTTTCAAATTACCGGTTGCGGTATTTCCACCAACTAATCGGTAGTTAATCCCCTCTGCTTGAAACTTTTGAATGGCTTCAAATAGAGTATCCAAGCTATTGGGTTTCACCCATTGCTCTCCAGATTTTAGACTTAAATGAATTATTGAATTCTTTTCCGAGGTCTCGACCCCATTTTGCCCACAAGACGATTGAGAACCTGGTTGGTTCCGGCAGCATTGATTTTTCATTCCACAAACCACTTTACTACAATCCTGTTTATAGAATTATTTATTAATTGAGCTGCACATATTCCAATTCTTGTTTTGAGAAATGTTCCGACCTCAACTTCTATGCACTTTCGGCGTAATTCCTCGGAGGCATCTGATGCCATTGATTTGAAAGTATCCAGGATTGGTCTGTAACCAGTGCACCGACAAATATTCCCATCGAACAAATCCTCAATTTCCTTTGCCTTCAATTCTTTCTTCGATTCCAACGCACTAATTTGTAGATAATTAGCTGAAGATGACAGCGATCATTCCAGATAAGATTCATCTTGGAATTTCAGACTCACCTATACATATTCATAATTATTCCAGGTGTGCAGAATCCACATTGTGTCCCTGAAAAACTTGTCAGTCGTTTCTGGAGAGTGTGATAGCCATCTATTTTATTTCCAAGTTTCTCGATTGTAGATATGTCCCATCCATCACAGCTAAACACGGGTGTAAGACACTGAAATGGCAATATGCAATTTTATTCAGGAGTTAACCTTATAGCTCTCTACGTTTAATAAGTTACCGAATTGACAGCCCGTATGATGTCAGCACCGGTGTTCGGATCTTTATTTTTGACAGTGACCTACGTAACCGTTTGAGCTGTTTTAAGATTTTTTCTTTTAAATTTCTTAAAACAAGAGTTGATATCCTTACCACGCACGCACCGCAACCGCCTTCACGACACATATACTTCGTGCCTTTGAGCCCAGCTTCATCTCGGATGTAGTCTACCAGTACGGACTTTGGTCCAAATTTGTCGTCGGTTTTTACTAAAACAAATTACTGTTTATACCGACAAAATTCAAAAATTATTTTGGAATGCTGCAGTATTTGAACTATGTAAATATCTATTCTAGTCTATGTAGTCCAAGCTGCGCTAATAATGTGAACGTTATTTCTGAACGTCTTCCAGCGGATGGGAAGAAATTCTTATTTCTCGCGACTGATCATAAATGCAATTTTATAAATATTACAAGTTGATTCTTATACGGATAATACTTTAAGACAGATTTTAAGGGTCAATCGTTCACCGTGTTATTATTTTTTATTCACCAGTGTGTTCCTTTCCATTTATGATGAAGTTGACTTGTTTCTGGTTCGCCCCATTCCTGCCAATGATAAAAAAATTATTTCACCAATTCGCCACTTCATAATAACTTTTGACATCAGATTTCAGTCACATAAGTCTAGATCCGTTGACTAAATCACAATGTAAAGAAGTTCAAAAGACTATGAAAGATTTGGAAGAAAGTGGTGATGGATGGTGTAAAATTGTGACCGACCAGATCAGACATTTCGGTATCTGATTTGAAAAGCTCAGGTCAGGTCTAAGTCTGAACTAAAATTATCATGCACTCATAAATCGGATGACAGAATGTACAGCTGATTCCGATAAAATGTCTTATGCAACTGACTCATAATTAATCGTAATACATTATATCCTATTATGTTACTCTTCAATATTTAAACATTCCAATTGAAACCCAAAGTAAGTGAAGAGGGATGCCGTAGGCTATTCCTGCATAATTTTTTCTCGGTCAAAATATCTATAAGCATGTTTTAACTAGTGGGAATTGTCTCCTTCTGTACAGAGTTTCGGGTTTCGCATGTGCAAGGTTATATCGACAAAAAGAAATAAAATGTAGTTTTTCCCAGCATATCGGCAAAAAATAAATTCCTCGATAATGTCCTGGTGTGGAAGCATAATGGTTATTCCATCACACATTTAAGCCTCAGTTAACGTGTGCACTCATCTGCATCAAGGACATATTTAAAAAAAAACTTGAATATTGTAAAACTCTGTTCTTTTGTGCAGCAGTCGTAGCCGTAACTATTCGTAGTCATGTCATGCACTTTACCTGGTACATAATAGGAAATATAATTAAAAGTCAAATCACTCGTGTAATATTCAGACACATTTATTTTATTTTTTACTGAATGCTAATTATGTGTAAACGTATTGTTGTAAAAAATGAAGAATGTCTTGGATTAACAACATGGTTAGAAGGACGTCTGATCTTAACTAAGAATTACGAGTTCACTATTATGTTCTAGTCTAGTTCCTATTTTTGTAGTTGATCATGAAATAGCGGTTGGTGTATCAAAGCAAATTAGAAAATTCTATTGGTGCAGGACCAAATTCCATTGTTTTTCTTTATAAATACAACTTGTCAGAAAATGACATATTACTATTAGTATGACTTACGTAACCCACAACGTTACGACTAGACCTTTCCTCTGTTCTGTGATGTAATACCAAATACAGTGTTGTACAGAGTGTCCCAAATGAATATGAACAGTTTCAAAAATTCATAGTATCCAAAGTATGGAATAGATTTTCGAAAAATATTTTTAATGAAATTTCGAACGAACCTGTTTTTTTTTAACATTTTTTACATTTTACGATTAACGAAGCGTATTCCCGATATAACGGCCTCTCTTAATTTTACTCTCCTGGAGCCTAATAACGTTATTAGCACACGAGATTTCGAGCATTTTAAACTTTCAAGCCTATCCCGGATTTATAAAATTGTCAAAAATAAATTTCAAAGCTGATTTGAAGACTTCCAAAATTTGGAAAATAAATTGCGAATATTTAAAAAATCATTTTCAAAATTTAGTTATTAGGTTCGGAGAGTACAAAATTAAGAGAGGCCCTTATATCGAGAATACTCTTTGCTAATCGTAAAATGTAAGAATTGTTAAAAGAACAAGTACTTTCAAAATTTCATAAAAATATATTTTTTTCGAAAAACTGGTCCATACTTTGGAAACTATGAATTTCTGAAAGTGTTCATAATCATTTGGGACATCCTGTATAACCTGTGAAATAGGACCACCTTCGGAAAACGTTAAAAAATATCTCCAAACTAATAGTACCACATTTACTGGGTCTGGTAATGGTGTTGTCAAAAGGATATATAATGAGACTTTAACCCTTCATCGACGATCTTACAAACTTACCCCAAATGACTTTCCGCAGCTCCCATGATACTTTGTCTGATTTGACAAAGTCTTGTCTTTCTTTGTTGTCTCGAATCTAGAAGACTAAATCAAAAATATCAAAACTAAAATTGGTAATAGGACTCTTCCACAGGCGGTCACAAACACAGTCCAAAAATCGTTGTAAATATCAACACTAGTATTTAGTGAATTTTTACAACCTAAGTTTAAGTACAATTCAAAGACTGAAAATGTTGAAATTACTGTTTGTTTCTTCACATATTTAAAATATTTGAAAACTTCTTTTCGACGATCTCACCGAAATTAAACTGTCTTTCTTAGATTTTTACAAAGACAACTCAGGTGGTCTATTTAAATACTTTAAAAATAAGCAAACAGTTAATCTTAACAATATATAATGTTATTACCAGGGTTTGCCCGTTCACTTGGACAACCTGAGACTATCTGTTAGTTGATTCGAAGCTGGGATTATCGTGCTGACTTTTTAAAGTAAAGCTTTGTTATGTGCATAGGAACTTTAACAGTAGGAATGGGAAAGTTTTTGTGTTGAACAAACTTTCCCATATGTAATCATCGTACAAAAAAGTCACCAACATATTCTTCCTTATTTGCTATTTATTGCATTGAATCGTATTTACAATAGATGAGCTTGGCTAGCCCGGATTTATTTGCGAAGGCCAAGAACACTATTGTTTGGCCTCGTAACATAAGAATCAATACAGCGTTTTAAGCTTTAATGAGTTTGTATGGTGTTTGACTAATTGCAGGACGGTCTATGTAATGAGTCAACGTAATTCCTGGTTTACTCCTCAAAAGTGATAGCAATCTAGCCTTCAATTCCCACGGATTTGTGCATTCTAAATAAAAAAAATATCAAAACAAAAAACACACAACGCCAATGCAAAAGGGAAATTCCCTGAGGAATTTGGCTGTGAATCGGCATACGAATTCGAGAAGGAGGCAAATCCGATGCTGATTCTTAGATTCTTCCTGTACCAGGTAGGGGTAATTAAATTCCGAATATTCTCGTGAACAAGCTAATATGAAATTCAAGACAAGCAATTACTGATTTTGATCAAAAACAGTGCTGTCACTTATTTCTGACGTGATGTCGAAATCGATAGGTGAATTCACGGGGACACTATGTAAGTATTGAAGAACTCTAGGAATTGTCCAAAATAACAATACTTTGAGTGCGATAACTTCCGAAATAATGATATACAGTCAATAATTTCGGCTCATTTGTCATGACGCCAATCTTAAGTAGTTTCGATTTCGGTGCTCCTCGTTTGTATAATGTCATATTTATTCCTCGGAATGAAAATTGGTAAGGAAAATCTAGAAAGGTGATTTGTTCACCGTCTGCCGAGCCCACAATTTATTCAAATAAAAGAATTTCAAGATGATGGGTCGTGTTTGATATACTGGCATACTGTCAATCATTAGGATCATGTACGGTGATAAGTACATGACCTCCAGACAGAAAAGCGCAATGACTCCGAGGATAATCAATCGGCCGTTTAAGTAAGTCGGTGTCACTACAGAGTTTTCCCAAGGTATGGGTTTAACGGTTACTCTTTGATAGTGCCGGACTATGTATTTCATAATGCCCTTCATTATGATCACATTTATTTATTTACTGTCGGTTATATCAATCGCTATAACACAAAAAGACTTACTCTCAATTGACCTGAATCTGTACTTAAACATATATCCGTATCAGAATACTTTTTCTCAAGTTGTTCTTTTTGAAAATACTGATTTATCTGAAACACCAGTGCCAGTGTCTATAATAAATTCAAAGTCGGGTGTCGGACTCCACCCGTCCATGAACTATACCTGTAAATATTCTGTTTTCCAAACTAAGAATTCTCGTGTCTGCAATTCCTCAGACCCGGCTGTCCTAATTAATTCCGGCAACTACTTCTCCGTGTTGATAATAGCAGTGTTCCCGAAACAAAGTTCAGACATTTTATCAACTTATAGATTGTTCGACTACTACTGGACGCTTTATGAAGGCAAGTTTGACTCCCATAAAAAATCGATTATACTCGGTTTATGGAAAATTGCAAAAATTCCCAAAATCAATTTCAATTTGGTCAACCAGTTCACCTACAAACCAATTGTTTATCAATTCGGATTTTATATTTCATCAATAAAGCTTAAAAGAATTGATGTTATTTTTCCTTGTAAATTCAGTTACACACCAAATGCCGGATTGCTTAATATTCTATCACCAGAGGCACTCGGTGTATTAACTGCCGCGGGTGTTTGTCAAAATTGTGGCTTGCCGTATTTCCGAACATACGGTTTCGGAGAAGTGGCGTCATCATTCTATTATTCTGGGCCAGTTATGAGTGCAAGTGAAATGAGTGCAATTGTGCCAAAATCTCATAAATTAATTCTATTCCTACTTATAGCAACCACCGTCTCAAATTCAACAATAACTATTAACCCAGACACTAAAGACGGGAATCTTCGGAAAATAATTGATACGGCTGTTATCGTTGTTAATTCTGCTCCTGAGGGCGCAAATAGAAGGATGGACGAAATTATATTTCCTATAAAGTCGATAGCTTACAATTTCGTGACATGTGGTCTAGGAGCAGAAAGAAATCAAGTCTTATTTGCAAGATTGTTCAAGACATTTTTAACACCTTACGAATCTGAAGTTTGGATTTTCTTTATCGCCACATTTGGTTGTTTTTTTGGACTTACATTGAATTTTTTCAGGCCAAAATGGATGTACGTCGACGGAGCGAACTTTTTCATTGCACTAGTCATGACACTAATCTTTGAATATCCATTTTCACTTTCGCCGAAAGTTAAAAAGTCATTTGCGGTTACAATATTTCTTTGCCCGTTTCTTCTGATGAGTATTGTTATTACAAATGGGTACAAAGGTGCAGTAACATCCAAACTAATCGCGCCGTTCCATCGAAATCGCCTTCGAAGTTTTGATGATGTTTTGAAAAATAATTTCAAGATAATTCCAGAATTGAGACCAGAATATATGAACAAATTAAAAGACTGTTGTGTACCCAAGTTGGATCTCAACTGTATCTTTAGAGGCCAGCCCATTCTTAATTCTGTTCGTTCAAAATTTGATTCATCATTAACCATAGCAATGAGGTACTTGTCAAAATTACAAATTTATTCGAACGGAAAATTGTCAAAAAATGAAACCACGCCTCCAAAGCAGAAGGAAGAACTGGATTTTCTGCGAAATATTGTGAAACACATTGAGTCGGACCTGTGCTTCGTCAGAGATCGTTCAATTGATGAGGAAATTGTAACATGTGATCGGAACGTCCTTGTATCTCAAATCAGCGATATAGATAATGTACGTTACAGACTAAATATGATGAATCCAGTCAAGAAAATATATCCAGGGACTCAGCCGATTCTGTCTCAGAACGAAATGCTCCGGATAACAAAGGAATTCTTACCAGGACAACTTAAGTGGGATGACGGTGGGCAAATATATCGCAGAATTTTACTAATTCTCACGGCAGGAATTTCAACTCACTGGTTGGATTTAGTCAAGTCAATTGAGTTAAGAATCTCGACTCGAAATTTAGCTAAAATCGATGAACCACAGCTCTTTCGAGGGTTGGATCTGTCGTCCTCTTTAGCAGAAGTATTTGCGATGTACATATTATTCATATTCGTTTGCGCTATAATATTTTTACTCGAATTTCATGATCAAGCAATCAATTGTACGCCGTTCCTATTCACTTTGGTATATTCTCGAGCACGAATGGCTCTCCAGTATATTGGAAGAATGGAGAATAATGTAACTATAAGTTCCTGGTTATGGAAATCGCGATGGCGGCGATGGAAATAGGATGAAAATGGAAATGAAATGCCAGTGAACGTCGAATTTTCATTAAGTATAGTTTAGGTACACTCTTAGATATGTTTAATTACATAACATTTATTAAATATTAATTTTTCAATGCATTATTTGCCGTACACAATAAAATTACGAAGTGTATTGAACGTGACATATTGTACGGACAAATTAAAATTATCACTCTGTTTCGAAGTTTGCTTAACACCACCAGACATCCGTATCCATAATTATTGCAGTTTTATTATACTATTGCCCAAACGCCGTTGAAGGCTATGACCGTCAAAAACGTGTCGAAACCTCTTTATAGAATTATTGAATACTGAATACCATGACCTGGACAAAAGTTTACGGCACATTACATATTTATACAATGAGGGTGTCACATATATGATAACACATAACATTTTATTTCTTCACGACTAAATTTTGATATTTTGAGAAGACTTCTTGCAGAGAGAATTTGCAGTCTGGATAGGTGGTAACACAATCTCGATAGACGCTCCTCCCTTCTATCGCTTCTCTGTATTCTTTCAGATAGGTCGAAATATTATCAGGCATCGGAAATACTTCAATGACATCCAAGAATCTGTTTAAAATATATTTTAAATAAATTAGTCAAAATCAAACAAATGATTCATGTTAGAATTTAAAGCATTTTTAAAGTGTGACCTTTTTAATGCATATGAGAAATTAGTCGTTGTTAATTCTTTCCCATTCTCCGCATTCTTTTCCATTGACAATTCACAGAGGGCTTTCTTCTGACACTCCAGAGATTGAAAATCAAACTTGGAGTATGAATCCTTCGCCAAACAGATCATATAAATTACCTGAGCCCAATCCCAGCTGCTGTTCTCTGTATCCAGTCCCCTGAAAATTTTAAACAATATGATACAGATTTCTCCAGATTTCTCATTAATTCATACTGTGAATTATACCTCTGGACAAATTGAGGATTTCCATGCTGATTTATGTTCAGAACGACTGGTCGATTTTTGTAATACCCAGGTTTGCCTGGGACCGGATGTCCAAACTTTTGACCCCAAGTATAGTAAGTCGTAAAAACAACTATCCAAAATATCCATGAAAGTATCATTCCAACATAGACCAACGTTTTATCCAACGGTAATAAAGTCGTGTCTTGATTATGCCTTACTCTGTAATTAAAAGAATTTCGAATTAAATATATTTCTGACCACTAATACTTTTGGGGGTAGGACCTTCACAAAAGTTGTTCAGTATGCCACTGGCTACAACATATAAAAACACCAGCGAATTCTATAATAATTACGTACTTCTTTTGCGGTCGATGGACGTGTGCATGTGTACTGATCGGCACGTGATGTTGAAGACGGTCATTATGACTCAGAATTGCTTGTTGGACAGCAGGATGATGTGGGTCAACGCCCGACGCACTTCTTCCTGATTCTTGTCCAAACGGATCACTCATCACATAGTATTCATTTGAAGATGCAGCAAACGTATCGGCATAAGTTTCAAAACTTCCTGATTCCGACAAATCGTCTGCTTCAAAATCTGCTGGCGTCGGCGTTCTAGCCGCCATTGTTGTTGTCGTCGCTGGAGTCGTGGTTGTCGTTGAAGGAGTCTCATTTCTTCTAGGGTTTCCTCTCACTGGATTGACATACTTTTTGACTACGATCCTTCTCAGCGTCTTTTTCGAGGCCATTGTCGTCGTTGGAGGTTGAACTTTCTTCTCTTGATCAAAATTCACTCTTGGAGTAGTGTCTGATACCTTCAGAGGCTCGTAAAAATTTGCCTTTGGAATGAAGTCTCGTTTGGGTAACACAACTCTTAATTTCACAGGTGTTATTGAAGGTTCTGGGGTTGTTGTTTTATTTGTTAATTGGTAACGGCGATAATTTGGAGCAGGAGCTGCAAGAGTCGTTGGAAATTTTACCCCTGTCCATTCATTCCTTGTTGGCCATCTTGATGAACTACTCGATGTTGAGATCGATCGACCGACTGCGACTCCATGTGGAAAAATGTCAAGCCTTCTTGCTTGGCCCACTAATCGTATTCTTCCAGGAAATGAATTCTCATTTGTACCACTGATATGGATTTGAGGTGAATTTGCATAAACTGTTGCACATATAACGAATAATAAAAAACACTGAAATAATAATAATCCCGTCGACATTTTGAATTTATTTTTTTAGAAATTGTTTAAAGTTTTAGCACCCGGGTCAACTAAAATATTGATTTTCGAACACACGATGCCAAATATGACCGAATTCTACATACTGCAAGAAATGAATGTTTTACAATGAGACTACAACTTCCGACTGAAATCAGAGTACAGGAAGTGACAAGTCTTTTATATAATTCCGGATTTTAAGAAATAAAAAAAAAAGATTTTAACACATTGACTGGTTTTTCTGGGATATGTAGGGTTTCCTTCATTTTCATGTCTCCCCATTCAATTTTTACCCATTCACACGTAAAAATGTGAAAAGGAAGCTGGAATGAGTTCATTCTCTTCTTATTATGTCCGTCGTGTGAAGTAAACCAAATGTATAATAGTGTATTACATACTCTCGTGTTTATCTCTGTCTTTGACCTCAAACTTGAAATTGAGTTAATGAATCAAATTAGTAATTCTTTCTTATATGAATATATGATATGGAAAATCGAGAAAAAGTCGGACGGTGTGCATTTAACATTAATTAACGGAGTGGAGGCCCTTTTGACTAACCACGCGGAAGAGGATACGTAAATGTAACTATTGTTTAAAATCAAGTCCAAGGAAAATGAAATATGGACATGCACGTAAAATTATGTTGTATTGTGTGAAAAACCATATGATCATTTCATTGGCTTGCTTTGAGGCCTCTAAATGCCATTTTGTTTTCTTAATCTACACTCCGAATACCTTAGAGTGTTAGCTAGTTAATTGCTTTTATTACGGTCAAGAATTTCAGCTTTCGCTGTTGTCAATGTAAATTAAATGTCAATTAAAATCCTGCACGGATATAAAGCGTCAAAGGATTTCACTCGATCGTACATTTGTTGCTCACTATATTTCAATTATAATTCAGATACGCCAGAATTTCATGGAATGATTTAATAAAATCCTGCATTCGTAAAGTCGAAAATATTATTCAGAAATTATTTCATCTCATCGTCAGTGATTTCATTGCCAGAAAACAGTTCCAGCGTCTCTACATTCCAAATCATAGAAGTTCTGATAATATTAAGAAAAATCAAATAATTAAAAATGTTAATTTAAAATGGCGCTCGGATAAATATTGGGAGTACGTACATTTAATTAATACAATTAAAATGCCGTTAGGATTTGACACTGCGTTTGCCTGGATTCATCACTGCATAAACCTTGGATTATGACAGCAACCCAATAAATTTTCTCACCATAAAGGGTGCCCTAAAAATCTCAAGTTATGTGATTGAGTTCCACTATATTCTATGTGACGTAGTACTCCCGGCTGCTCTCATTTATTTCCATTTCAACGGCATTGTTTTCAGCCGTCGTGCTGCATTTCATGTAAGTATAGTTGTTGAGTTCACACATTATGTAGTCGACTATATTATTCTGTTTTGATTAGTCGGATGTGTGAATCTCAATTAATATTTGACTCGAATGCGTGTTCGCAGGAAACATAAGAAAAGTGCAATAAAATTCAATTTTAATTAAGAACACACTTACAATGATGACAGTTATTCGCAGCGAAGCCTAACTTTAATGCTTACTTTGACTGTATAGATTCGTTTGTTTTGTTTTCCATTTGGCCTAGGGAAGGCACCACTAACGGTAGACTAAATTCAGATGGATCTTTTAAAATAATATCCAAACCTTGTAAGTACCAGAGAATCACACCCTCCACGAACGCATGTAAAACTATTATGCTTCGAACGTGTGAGATTGAATCATCAAATACCACGCTGTCATAATTTGAAGCAGAAAAATTTATTAGATATAAAATTTATAAAATACAAATCCTTGCGTACAACCTTCTCGGTATTACGGAACGGGACGTTAAATATTAGGATGCCAATAAATAAATGTAACTAAAATTATGTCAGTATCCATATATGAAATTGAATTTTAGGACAGATTCAGAGTACGAAATTATTCTTGGAAGACAATGAAAGTCTCAAAACATCTTCTGGGGTAACCGGTCCATCTGTGGTAAAAAAGAAAGACAACGATTTATTTTTTAATGGTTACAGAACTTACAGTTAGACATGATTTCATTTGTAAACAAATTCTAACCGAGTTGATAATAATCCGTGTTTCCGGCATCAGATCTGGCTGAGTCGATTGCATTCCTCAAAGCAAATAAAACACAAACACTTATGCAAAGGGGCGGTTCGCCGACAGCTGGAATCAAAAAATAATTCAACGTTCGCCACCGCTTGGAATAATTAATTAAGAACAATTAAATGTGTTTCGTTGTTCTGTAGTGCTCTGGAATATTCGTATTTTACATAATTACCTTTTGATCTCAGGATTCCAAGTGGGTTTGGTGCATTCTGAAGAAGTGTGACACGGAAGTCCTCTGGAATATCTTTTGGTAACGGAACTTTGTAATTCTAAATGAATATATTAGTTTTTACGATTCATTGTTGTTGCAAAATAATTTAATTCCAAATTGTGTACCCAAGTATTAGCTGTGAGCAGTTGTCCAGTGTCTTCATCATATGCTAGTTTTTCCATAGTCCATAATCCCAACCCCATTATTGTGGCTCCCTCTACTTGTCCAACGTCAATTGCTTGACTCATGCTTTTTCCGGCGTCTTCGATCACATCAACTCGTACGATCTTAATCAAATCAATCAATTAATTAATTCGCATCTTATGATAAAATTGCAGGCCAGTCTCACCTTATATTCCCCTGTTAACATATCAACTTCAACTTCGGTCAAATTGACTCCCCAAACGTCATAACCTTTCAATTCATCGCTCTCACTGGGCCTTTGACAAAATTAGGGCAGTTTCAATGTAGCCATGAAAATAATCATTTTTTATTTATACATACCAGTATTGACCCCGGAGGTCGATGCCTTCGTCATAACACGCGGCTACAAGCTTTTCCCAGGTTGCGCCCTTCATCTTCTCTTTTATTGGTGCCATTCTCTTGTGTAAAACTTTACATGATTGCATGGCCGCCTGAGGTATGAAATGATAAAAAATATTACAATAATAAAATAAATAAACATTATAAATTATGACTTACAAAGCAAACAAATTCGCTGGTGATAGATCCTCCGGTGGACTGTGAGTTCGGAGCAACTAAATTATTTGTAGGCTTGACTCTAACGTTCTCTAGTGGGATTTTCAGTGTGTGGGCGACAACTTGGGCCACCTGTGTCGTAATTAAAAAAATAATTAACCCTCGCTGTATTTTCTGTTTTCAGGACTATAAATTACCTTTGTATTAATTCCTTGTCCGATCTCAACACCCCCGTGAACTACAGCCACGGTACCATCCTCGTGGTAAATGGTCACGTATGCTGGGAAAAAAGTGGAGAAATAATCGATCGGATATCGCATCGGAACCAAAGCCATTCCTCTCTTCTTCCATCGGTTGTTCTATATTTTTAGTATTGATATTAAAAAGAGCTGGAATAACGTAAGCTCAAGATTAAGTGAAATTTGTCCACCTTGTTAAAATCGCTGACGAACTTTTTACGATCTTCGTACTGTCCAGATATTTTAATATTTGCAATCATTTTCGGTAAGTAATTTTCACCCACAAATACTTTCTCAATATCAGATTTTGGATGCGACAACGAATATTTACGAAGAAGTCGATCCCCAGGTGTCAAAAGATTATTCATCCGAACTTCAAGAGGATCTTTCTTCAGATAAGCAGCAATGTGCTCCATAATTGTTTCGATAATTGCTATTCCTTGAGTACTCCCTACATCGCAATTTAAAATAAACAATTAACAGAGAATTTCGAGAAAAATAGTTGGAACTTGTTGCTCTAGTTGAAACTAACCAGGGGACCTGCAATAAGTATTTGTGACAGTATTCGTATTGACTTTGCCAGCCTTAACGATCCACCCAGTTGCGTCGTAACAACTCTGCGCACATGTTTTTGCAAAATGTGAGGTGTTTTCTTGTGATCCGACTCCACAATCGCATATAATGTCACAACTCAGTTTTCCAATTTTTCCATCGTCATTAAATCCAACCTATGAATGAGAGAAACAATTAATTTGCATTACCCGAGGCGACGATCAAAATTAGATATACCTCGTAAGTGGTAAGATAAGGGAGTCGTTTCCCGATCGCCTTCATATTTTCTTCCAAGTCAAGCTCAAGTCGGACTGGTTTGTTCAGATTATCTGCGGCCACAGCGCATAAAACAGCCACATGTGTTGCTCGGGATATTTTGGCCCCGTAAGCTCCTCCCAGGCGTTTCACTTGGACGTTGATGCTGAAATAAGAATCAGGAACAAACAGTAGAGTAAAGCTTTCGCCGAATTTTAGAGCCAACTTATATATCAAACTCGCCAATTCACAAGAATTCGTTCGGTATAAAAAATGTTTCATAAATAGGCATTCTAAGTCACAGGTCAATCATATGTAGTGAGGTGTTCGATAGAGGTTATGTCTATATACAAAAGACTGAACGTAATAGCTTCACAAGTACCTGTTGTTCGGAATACGAAGAGCAGAGGCGACCGCACCCTGAATATGGTCCACCCATTGCGTTGAAGAATAAATGTCCATGCCTTCATCATTCGGCACACAGATCGAGATTTGTGTCTCCATGTGCAGATGATATTGACCTCCGATTCTAAATTCACCCTTTATTGTATTGGTCTCAGGGCCACTGACACCTTTTTTCCGAACTTCAACTGTTTTTGTGAATATGTCGGTTTCCTTGGCTTCCTTGATCGCGTCAAGTATTGTCAGAACCGGTTTCTTAATATTGTCGTATTGGATTTTAACTTTCTTGGCTGCCAGTAATGCGCTAGCTCTAGATGAAGCTACGACGATTGCAGCAACTTGCCCCGCGGCTTTTACTTTGTCTTTCACCATAATCTGGTAACAAAACAGGTAGAAATTCATTAAATTCAGGCCAAACTTTAGGAATGCCGTGGGTTGTAGTATCTGACGTATATTGCACGTCTCCATTCAATGTGAATATAAAAATAATAATTACTTCCTCTGGTTCATCATCAAATATCATATAGTTGTTCGGGCCAGGTATATCTGTTGCTTGAAGAATTTTAATAAATCCTGGCACTTTCTGAAATGAACGATAAAGGATAAAATTTTATAATTCGAAGCCAGCATTATGCATATCATGAATTTCATACTGATGCTTCCGTCGAATCTATGCTCTTCAGATCGGCATTCGACTGCGAAGTGAGAACCAAAGCTGCGGACAGTTCACCGATATGTGGCCGAATATCATTTATGTACTCGGCCTCACCTTAAAAAAAAGCATTCAAATATTATATTCTGGTTTGGACATTGTTCAGCCCCTCTGCCCGTTCTTGAGTTTTCTGACCTGAGCATTGAATGAAGGATTCCAGTTTTGGAATAGGTTTATTTAACGGCCAGTCTGCTTCATCCTCATCAAATGTTTGTTTCCCAGAGGTCAGAAGGTGACTGATATTATCTCCCCCTGACTGCAAACTAGGCTTCACTTTCGAGCCCAGGAACCCAAGGATTGTCTAAGAAATTGCCAATTGGAAGATAACGCAAAGTTGTACACAAAAGAGTAGTAAGTTTTTCAGATTTAATGTAATAACCTTGTAAAGAAGTGACCCAGTCAGGGATTTTCGGTATTCTGGAGTGCCATCTGGTGGCCTACTGTCTGGTATGATCTCTGCGTCCAGCGTTGCCAAAGCACCTTGTATAGCTTTCAGATCCGTCAAAGTTTTTCCGACGAAGTAAGTTTCTGTCTCGGTCGCGTGAACCTAATCGTGAAACCAGAATTATTTTATGACGATCCAGTACTTTTCGGTTGTCCTTACGAAAGTGTTGTTTATTCCGCCATAGCAAATTGACGGTTTTTCAAGGACGGTGAAATTGGTTGGGTCCAGTTTAAAAAGAAATCCCGCATTGACATACGCATGAGAATTTTGATGACGCCTTGCAATCTAACAAGAACAAGTCAACAATTAGTCACTTAATTTTAAATAACGATCCGACACTTTTACTTTAAAACTGCGGAAGCGATATCCAGCCTTTGAAGGGAGTGCAGGTAAGAGGAAGGAAACGATGACTTTGCCTGACATGTCCATTTCCAAGAATTCGGCTACGGAGTACTGAGTTTGCAGACTTGGGGCAGTGGCTGGAGACAGGAAAACAAAATATGGTCAAAATTTTAAAATATGTTGATACTAAACATGTCCGCCCTTACCAACGTTGACTTTGGCTCCAATCGACTCCATGAGAATAAAAACATCGGATGGAAACTCATTGTGAGCATTTTTTATCATGAGATTCCCTGCAAGCGTCGCAACCTGCAATTGGGCGAATAATTAAGATGTGGATTCCCTTCAATTTTAATTCAATTTCTTACATTTCGAACTGGTACATTTGCTGTACGTCGTAAATGTTGGCTCACAGCCGCAGTATATTCAAATCCTTCTTCTTTAGACGCCACTTCCAATAGTTCAATGGCGGCGGCGAGTGTAGTGCCACCGCCCAACGTCACTCCGCTCTTCTCAATCTTGTTCGCTTGGAGATCGGTTACACTGCTAATGTCAATGTACGCCGAGTATGGGCCATCTTGTTTATAAACTCCTATGATTTTTGAAATAAATGATGTAGAAGGTATAAAGTAGCAGTTCCGAGTATGACCCAAAGGTCGTATACTTTAAAACCTACAGCGAAATTAATGCGCCAATAGTAGAACGTTCTTTTGAATTTTGGAGAAATTAAACTGACGCTTATGATTACGACAGCTCAAGTTGTTACAAGTTGTCCAACTGTGTATCTCTCGACACCACGAGCGCATGGTTTAGTTTTAGCCAGATAGCAGCTCTAGTATCCCGCAAGTAGGTCATTGTTTCAAGATACAGAGCTTGGACCCGGAAAGTCTGTTAATTTGTCTGTCACGTGTATTACCGATTGCAGTATTTCCTCCAACCAGACGATACGAAACTCCTTCAGCTTGAAACTTATGGATTGCCTTGAAAAGACCCTCAAAATTTTCGGGCTTTAGCCATTGCTCCCCAGATTGAAATCGCAAATACACATTGCCACCGCCTTCACCCGGACTTTTGGCCTGACTCAGGAAATCCTCTCGAAGTTGGCAAGGTTTAATTGTACATTCCTTAACAATTAAGCAAAATATCTGCATTTCATATTTCCAAAGTGACCTGATAAGCGCTTACCTCAATATCAATGCATTTTTGACGTAACTCCTCGGGCGCATCAGAAGCCATTGATTTGAATGCGTCAAGGATAGGCCTGTACCCAGTGCATCGACAGATATTCCCGTCAAAGTTGTCCTCAATTTCCTTCGCTGTGAGATTCGATTTGAAAGTCTTCAAACTAAAAGCGTCATAAGGGCATATAGGCTTTGTATGACGGAAAGTTTCATTTTAACCTGGGAAACCAACCTGTACATATTCATAATCATTCCAGGCGTACAAAACCCGCATTGAGATCCTGAAAAAGTAGTCAGGCGCTTTTGAATTTCATGATAACCAAGTTTCTTGTTCCCGAGAGCTTCGATTGTATTAATCTCATACCCATCACAGTGGAGTACTGGTGTTAAACACTGGCAAGTAAAGTATTGCAGAGATTAATCATGAATGCGCATTCAGAATGTACCTCCAGAATGTGCTTCCGGAGGTACACAAATGTACTTACCGAATTAACAGCTCTATAGACAGGTTTCCCAGTTGTAGGATCTCTTGTAGCGACCATAACAACACAGGCCCCACATCCGCCTTCTCTGCACATGTACTTTGTTCCTTTTAGTCCTGCCTCATTTCGAATAAAATCAACCAGCATGGAGTTTACCCCAATTTCTGGGTTTTGTTCAGAGCTCACTGAAACATTGACACATAGTTACATGAGAATTTTGCAATACTTATTTGGTAAAGTTACTTTCGCTTTTTTAGCCAATTCCGACGAACAGAACTCGGATCGTATAAATCGAAGTATTGGAAGTATTGATTATATTGAAGCAAATGTAGAACTTACCGGAGAATTCTTTTCCGTTAATTGTGAAACTCACACTGGTGGTTGCTTCCATCCTAAAATATAAAACTAATTTGTTTTCCCTTCTGAATGTAAATTATATATTTAGCTTTATCAATCGGATATTATTAATCGGATAACTTTGTAATGCAATAATAATAATTTAAATCCCTTTGTTGGAATTCAGGATTTGAAAATAGTCAATTCTTGTTCAGTTGCTCATTCAGAATGGTTCGATCATTATTATTACTTTTTGGGCTTAGAGAATTGTAACAAACAAAACCGGTTGTGAAATCCCGGTCTGTTTGTTCCTAGACTTTTGAGGGCATATACAGAGAAATGGAAAGGAATTGTTAGTACTGTAATACAGGGTGTTTCATGTTCTTGGCCCGAAAAATTGTGGAATTACCAAAATATTGGTAAGGATAAACTAAACAACCTACACACCAAAATATTCCATACACTTAGGGGTCCTGACGAAATAAAATCTGAAGAATTATCCCAATACCAGTACAGTCTTATTCTTTCAATTTGTACTTTATAATTTATAAGGTCAAAGATCTCAAAAGAGTCATTCTCTAAAACTGTATATCTTATGATTTTCTGAAGAAATCCACTTGGAGATATAAGAGGAATAGTTCTGTACCACCTTATTAATATGTTCTTCAATTT
Organism: Protaphorura quadriocellata; assembly: GCA_034698945.1. NCBI lineage: Eukaryota > Metazoa > Arthropoda > Collembola > Poduromorpha > Onychiuridae > Protaphorura > Protaphorura quadriocellata. The sequence goes on from JAQGCA010000640.1 coordinate 23,385, forward strand.
TGTTATCCTTTCAACAGAAAGAACCTTTCACTTTCAAGGTTTTCTTTGCAACAAGCATGGCAAATGTGTGTGGAAAATAATTTACTCTCTTATAACCCGACAGAATTCAACTCCGTACAAACCTGTCTTACATAAGACAATACTCTGAGATTATTTGAGGTGTTCTGTGCGATGGCTTCAGTAATGACGTAGGATTTAGAGGGGGTACATGGGAGTCGATGTCATAAGCGATATTGCACTTGCACTCGACCCATGGCCAAAACTTGACAAGTTTTGTAATGAGATAAATATCGTTACTCACTTAAACTCTAAATTAAATGTAAATGTCTAAGTGACGCCTAATAATTGTTAATTTCATTTAATCTTAATCATTAATATTTCTCCAGAATTTGAGTTCACACTGACACTTACCCCAATTGGCTCTCAGAGGCCCCCATATTTCTATTAATGGAACAGTTTCAAGTACCTACAAGTGTCTCTGGAAACAAAATTTCAAGTTTTTATAATGACACAAACACGGGCATAATTTAATTCTTTAACCCACCGCCAGTAAGAGACTAATGTTTGTAGTAAATACGCGTATATATTAAACCCTTTATTTGTGCACAGTGTACACTCCATTAGGTACATATGTCTTTGACCTTGTGGGGAGTCAATGTTGTCTGCTAATCTGCAGAAAAAATTAGACAAGTTAGGACTAACTCCTTGGTGCCTGTGCATTATAGGAATAAATGAAGAAATGTTATTGTGGATGTTTGTTTGAACCATTCTGTAACATATTTACATATTCATACATACATACATAAATATATATGATTTACTATTACATTAAAATTTGCACAAATGAAAACCAGAATAACGAAGAATAGAAAAATCCATATCAGTCATTAAAGGTTGAAATTATCCTGTGTATCCTTTAATTTGAAAAAATAATGTTTACAGAATGATTTTTTTAGTCTGTTCTGTTGATGCTGCACAATGCCCTTGCTCACTTCGGTATGGCGAGTGTTCGATTTCTGGTGAGAATTACGTCTGGCCAGCAACCAATAAAGCAAATACTTCGGGGCATTGTAGTCCGAAAACCTATTGTCACGCGAGCTTAAAATAATGTGCAAGTGAAAGCATTTTATACACTGCATTATATTATG
>JAQGCA010000641.1:0-24529 GCA_034698945.1 Protaphorura quadriocellata
AAAAGTAATTTCAATTACAAATTACAATTACAATTACAGACATCTTCCAAGTAATTGAATTACAATTACAAATTACATTCAAAATTTGGGGTGTAATTAATTACAATTACAATTACGTAATTGTAATTGTTTTTTTTGAAATTACAATTATAATTGTAATTGACCCAAGTCTGACATTAGAGTTGAAGTAATTCAACGATTTACGATATGTACTTTCGCCAATCTTTAGAAGGAAACTATAGCTTCATTTCAGATTTCAGAGGTTTGACAAGTCAAACAAATTATATTGATAATATCAAAATTTTGAAGATATTGATATTTAAGCCCAGGTATATCAAAACGGCTGCTATTAATGTTTTCATTCCTGGATGAATTTTCCGTAAGTCTTAATTCGCACCAGAAGCTTTTCACGCTGCACTACCGGAAGTTAACCGGTTCACAAATTATTATAACTTCTTTAAAATAAATTATTTAATTTGATTAATTCTTCACACACTATTCACGCGTTTACCATCGGAATCAATATTTAGAAAATACTATCTTCTTAAAGTGTGAACTACCTTTCTTTTGGTCAGGTCAATTTCCACAATCGCCTTTTCCGCTGCTTTATTTTCAGCGTGTTTAGACTTCCTCGCACGTTCTTCCGCTTCACGTTTTGCCCGGGCTTCAGCAGCAGAGGCTCCTCCGTGAAGAATTTGAGGACAAAATTTTCTGCATAATACCATTCCAGTGTAAGGAATGATAAGAAATATAAGTAGGACAACATAAATCAACATGTCCTTTTCTAAACTGGTGTCTTCATTCGATATGTCTTCAATTTCCCTGGCAAGATGGCGATTATAGCGTTTATGAGCTTTATCTCTACCACCTTCGTGTTCCCAAATAGCGTTGTAAGGTATCAATTGTCCTTTTTTGTCTCTGAACCCTTTTTCTGGACTTCCTTTCCTGAGTTCTTCATCAGGAAGAACTTTGATTATCCTCTGTTCAGCGGCCGAACAGTCCAAAGTCAGCGTCGTAATAATTAAGAGGATTGGTAAAATAATTAACATTTTCCTCGGAAGATATGAACCAGCCATGTCAGCTTCCAGATATATATAGTCTCTGAGAAGTCAACAGTATTGTCGAATTTCTCTGAACTACAATATTTTTTTTTATTTGTTAATAATTGCGTATTATTTTTCTGATTTTCAGAGCAAAACTGGCTTGAATTTGCTTATACTTACATACATATCAATTACTTTCCCAAACACTAAGGTTATTCACCCGACAACGTTATTTTCCAAAATGTGTATAAGAAAATAGCCTTGGAAGGGAACCCAGGTTTTCCTTCCAGATTCAAAAAGTTATCAGCTTTTTCAATCATCAATCTGGACTTTACTAGTTTCTGAATTTAACTAATTTCTTTATTCTCCTTGCCAGAAACGTCGTCCTCAAATTCCGTGAAATAATTCATACCAACTCTGCACCGCCCCCGCTTCCACCTTCCCTATTCCCTCGTATGTGAAATCGGTCTGACAGTTGAATAAATCAATCAATCAATCAATCAATCCTATGTAAATTAAGTAATGTTCTCTGTTAAAGCATCATTGAACAAGAAACATTACATACATTATTTTCAGTTATAGAACCGGATGCTTACGTCACTTTATTTTTGTCAATTTTGATGGCGTCACTACATTAAATCCGTCTTTATCTATCTTCAATTAAGCTGTGGAACAGCTTACTGGCAGTGAAAACAAACTAGTACACTAGCAGTGAAAGATACAAGGACCTGTCTAATTACTTTTACCAGCAAAATGAAAGCACATTTATTAAAAATTAGAAAAGACATATTATACAAGAAGGTGAACAAGGAGACCCCGTTAATATCAAAAGGAATCTCTGAAAAGCTCATCTGGCTGACAGATTCGCCGACCAAGGTACCAAACCAGCAAAAAACCTCAGGTCACCGCTTGACCTGAGATACTCCGAACGAAGACGAAAATGGCAGCCTGGACTTTAGAACACAAGTGAACGTATCTCAAGTTTAAGTGAGGGGATGATACCCAGACTACCGCGCAAGTACTATTTCAAGGATTGCCATACAGAAACTTTGACTAAATCGTTCCTCTGATTATCCTCATTACTAAACTCCAGTGCAATTACTAACAATAGTGTTGCAAATTATATTGTACTAGTTATTTTTAGCTGACCAGGCATGTGTAAACGTAATAAAACATTACTGCTCTGAGAAAGCTCACTCACCATCCAATTTTCTATTCAGACACGATATATACAAGTTAATTTGTACAGTAATTGTAGAAACGTTAGCTACACAATTATTGTGTAACTACTCCTTAACATGAAGGAACTTTTTGTTATTGAAAGTGAAAGGAATTAACTAGCCTCATGACGAGTAATTTAGCACAGCTTTTGTAATGAAAAATATAATGATTTTCTTAAGCATTCGTGCTTTCACTTGCTTTCACCAACACTCACCCCACTCATTGTATGTAAAGAGTACTCGAAGAAATTGCTTTGAATGAAAGTGGGTTTATTCCCAGCAAGCACATAATTATGAAATTGGGCATTTCTTGTGTGTTGAGCGAAGAGAAAGACTAATTGAACGCATGGATACAAGGCACTTTATGACTTGATTTAATTAAATAGAGATGCCAGATCTCCGTTCCTCTCTCCATGGGTGAATTCGTAGAGATAATCATTTCGTAAGACAACACTCACTGTCCTAGCATCTAATTCTGAACAGAAAGTAGTGGTCCGTCGTACTGCTCTAATTTAGCAATTAGGTTCCCATTTACTTTATTTTGTCAAGTCGAAAGAATTATTTTTCTTGGTACTCCTTTCTCGTTAATTTGTTCAATTCTTAGATCTGCGGATATTGTTTAGAGTATAAATACAAAGACAGGACTCTCATTTGATTCTCGAGATCCTGAAGTTGGTTTAATTAATATTAGTTTCAAGTTTTGTGTGAAAAAATTCGATAAATTTCATATCTTAAGTTTGCTTGCCGTTACTTGGAATTAAGAAAGTGATTATTTTGATTTCTTCACAGCTTCAAGTCCTCGATTGCATTCTACTTCTTTTAATAAGGTAAGGTCGAAACTTAAGTAATATTTTGTTAGATGCTTCTGAACAAGAAAAATTTAAGATGCAAAGTAGGAGTCTTCTCTAAATATTAAATAGTCGTAATCCGTAGTTTGGTCATCCATGAGCTAGGTATGACTCTCAAGTCTGGCGGATTCAGTTTCCGAATAAATGCATTTTGAATTGGAATTACCAGATGACTAATGACTAATGGTGTAAAGCGTAATAACCCTTAATATCACAAAAAAATTGAATGCTATCCATGTCAATCTGATTTATTCAAAGATGAATGTCATTTTTGAGCCGAAGTTTAAAGTACCACTTAATATTAATTAGGGTTGAACTTACTCGACTCATTGCACAGTTCATACAGCACTAATTCCAGAGAAGTCACAATTAAGTAACGGTGTATTTAGTATAGTTCAATACGTCAATAATTTTTATTCATCCGATCAGAATTAGACAGACAATGGTACTAAACCACAATCATGAGAACACAAATTTATCGTTTTCCAAACATTTTTGATGGAATCGGAAGATATGATAATCAGTTCTTACCAGAAAGCGCTGGTAACTCTTAAGAAAGAAGAAGAAATCATCATTTATTTAAACGATAATCACTGACGTTACAACAACGTTAGCCTAAGACTTTCTTAAAGTGTTATTTAGTTCTTGGATTCATTGTAGAAACTCGTGAAACTAAATTTAATATGAAATGATATTCTATGGTGATTTATTTAACTAAAAACGATTTCTGGAAATTATTTGTTGAAATAACTCAATATATAGTTTTACTTATGATTAGTTAAAATAACGCGAATCAACCTTCACAATTTCTATAATAACATCAATGAAATTATGCTTGTGCGCATTGTGAAATGGTTCGGCAACTCTTGGCATGACAATTAAGAGTCGCTCGAATGTAAGTTTATATGAACCTTTTTATTCCGAACCTGCATAGCAAAGTTAAGGGCTTTCGCCCTTGTAGAAATAGACGATAAGCTATCATTTGACAAAGAATGTGTGGTACCTGAATTCTGTTATCGCAAAACTCAGGATAGACAGTAAGTTCATTGTGTATACAGTGTGTATACTTTGCGCTTTGTATATATGAACCTTTTCTGAAATGATTAAGAATTTGAATTTCTGTACTTCTAATTGCAAAGGTGACTTGACCAAAGAATATTCGAGAATATTTTCCTTACTCCAACAAATAGGTAAAATTGAAATATTGCACACATTATCGATTTGATCCATATTATTACTTACCCAAACTCACTAATACATGGTAGAATTTGATGGAATAAGGTTATTTCCGTTCCGTGGTATCGTTAATTATTTCTGAACGTTTTGTCTTACGCACAAAATGCCTATTTTATCGTTTTACTTATTATATTTCGCAAAAATTGACATAATTTCTAGAAATCGTGCACCTGAGTATTATCCATTGTAAATGCGTTTAAATATCTTGTTACAGGAGTTAGAGGAAATGAAAGTCTGCCCGGTCTGTATCGCTCCATTCAAGAGTTAAGCAAAATGCCGTCAAAACTACATTCAACAAATTGTAAATTACATTAAGTTTGCAATGTAATAGAGTTAGAAGTTAGGACAATCTTGGAACAGACTGTGGTCATATCCTTCTTTACTGTTAAATTTTTACGAGAACTATGTAAGCTCAGGATCGTCTATCAATTTCGCCAACCTATTGACACTTCAGGTTCCGTTCCGATTCATTTGCAATAACAAGCCCTCACAGCGATTTATGTCACTTACGATTAGATAAGGCAAGCAATTATGAAATTACGTGTCCCCTCTTCCTCGTATTACACTTACGCAGATTATTATGTCACAGGGTGACGAGTTTCATGGAAGTTTAACATTTATCAAGATTCCTATGAACGGATGTAACATATGAGCATACGTGACTTTTGATTCTTGGTTTGAATAATTCTTGAGAAATTTAGCAACATCCTGCTAAAGCTAGACTGTTCGCCTAATCCATTATTTTGTTCGTCAAGAAATCATTTATTTCTTTATGTTAAATCAACGTAGTCATATATGAAAATATGCAAATACTAAATGTGATTTCTTTGTAACAATTTCAATACTGAAGAGAAAGGTGAACATGAATGTTATCAAATAAAGAACAAATCTGTAAGATAGATTTACGAAACATAAAAATTTCGATAAACAAAATTTATGCTGAGATGAATCATTTAGTTTTAATATTTTCAAAATGAGGTTAAAAGACACTCTGCAGCATATTCTGAAGCAGATGTCAATATTACCTGTTTAGCTTTTATCTTCAGACTTTTGTGCACATTACAATCTCATTTCGCTCAAACTCAGCTATAACTGAGATACACAATGATGGAAGGTAACTTTACTGGGCATACTTAAATATGGAGCGAACCAAATGATAAGATAGTTCGGCAAACATAAATGTAATATTTGTCGGTTTCATTTTATTACATTGCTCAAAATAATATGGAACATAGAGAAATCTGTAGATGTTAGATTTATCCACCATTTATTTGCATTGCTAATCGGTGTGCTTCATGAATTGAAGCGCATTGACTCATATTTTGCAAATTGTTCGTCCGCCGGGAACCAGACATTGTTCCAAGCATCGGTCTGACACAGTTATTATTCGAATACGCACAATATCCAGTACGGCTGAAATTTATTACCGTTTCTCACAATGAAAATAACACAGTTTTACATTTTAAACATCGTCGTTATTCTTTTGGTCATTGCTATTAATTTCCAAGTGCGTGGTGACATTGATGAGTCTTCGGCGGCTGCCGCGACCAACCAACAACCACTCGAAGCACCCAAACCTACAGACAATAACGTGACGGCTGAAACAAATTCGACACTTCCTTTGGCACCTAAGTCTCACGGTTCAAATTTTGCAAGATATTTGGAATCATGTCAACCTCCGACGCTGCCCTGCAATCCGTTGGCAGAATTGATTTGTGAAAACAATATTTGCAAATGTGAGACAACAGCACAGAACGCCGACCTCCGGCGTGTCTATGGTATGACGTCACAAAAATGCCTGCCGATTCCAAACCCGAGTAATGGTTTTGCCTGCACGGATGATTCACAATGCACTGGTTCATCTTATGGAGAATTTTCAAGATGCAACCGAACATCGGGTCAATCATTCCATGCATGTGAGTGTTACGATCCAATTCTGCGGAGGGAAGTTGCGCTCTATGAAAACGTTTGTTACATCAAGAATATAATTGGTGGGGATTGTAAATCGCACTTAGAATGTAAAGCATCAATTCCTGGAGAAGCTGTTTGCCAAGGTCTGAACGAAGCAGAGAATAAAAAAGGAATTTGTAATTGTGCGGAGCGATATCATTACGACAAAACTTTTAAGGAATGTTTGAAACTCGGAACGATCAACTCCAAATGCGTGCTTGATATTCAGTGTCAACATGAAACTGCACTTGGTCCATTGTCGAGATGTCGCAACGAGACCCAAACATGTATTTGTTGGGATGTTCCAGGCAATAATGAAAAGAAAACAGCTTTTAGCGGAGGAAGATGTTATTACAGTAGAGATGCGAATCAAACCTGTAGCGAAAAAATCGAATGTGAATTGGGATTTCACAAGGATGCCGATTGTATTGTACATCCAAGCTTCAACAATGAGAAAGTTTGCCAATGTCCCCCGAATCACACATGCGGTGATACGGCCTCGACTTTCACAGCGTCTCTTATCATCGTTGTGCTGAGTATTGCCTATTATATTAGTTCCCGTTAAATTTAAATTATCCCATATGTCCAAATTTTTACCTTGTAGAGGATTCTTGTACATATTGTTAAATCGACAGAGGTCAGCTCTTCTACAAATCATTGAAGTGAATCTAATGTACACTACTTATTTACGACCGTGTTTTACTTAGGTTTCAGATTCAATTTTTTCAGACTAGGTACAAGTTTATTCGTTTTACGTTACATCTTTACTTTTTTTTTCAAGATTCAAGATTTGTTTATTCACAAGCAAAGGCATAACATTCCTCACAACAATAGGAATAAATCCCGAAAAATAGGAATAAATCCCGAACTATACATCTACAGCCGAATTGAATTATGGGCTAATAAAGTTTTCCAATTCGGTAGTTTCCCTATATTACTTTGGACTAAATTATTGTAGCTATACTTTTTTAAATAAAACCAATTACATTATTAACATGATAGCCAAATATGCTGAGATACCATCAATTTTGTGTGTTAATTATTGCATTGGCTTAATAAAACTAAAATTACGCATTGAAAGTTTAGTTGGCTGAGTTGGGAATTAGCTTAGTTTTGAGTTGGGAATTGGATGTTTTGCCTCTCGGCCGTAAAGTGGGTTAATCTCTAAAGAAATACCGCGGTATAAAATTAAGTCGAATTGAACACTAGACTGGCTCAAAATATGTGCACAAATAATTAATATTTTGTAACAGTCTGCGGTTATGTCATTCGTAAATGTTCATTAGTAACTTCAACAGTTTCAGAATTGAGTGATTGCTGAAAATAGTAAATGTTAACGTCAGCTGCCGACTTTCGAATGCGCTCACGGTAGAACTAATTTTGGGAGATTAATGCATTATCATGTCGATAACGAATATTCAACGTCACCATTTACTAACCTTCATATTAATACTCTCGGCGGTGAGTTATTTGAGTCTGGGGAAAATATAACACCCTGCATAACCGCCATTAAACAAATCAAACTCCATTTCTGTACCTAGTAAAATGTTGCACGAGTCTACTTGTCGAGTCAATTCAAATATCGACAGTAACTCACAAATTTGCTAGAATACCTGAGTCATTTTGTCATTATCTTGTACATCCCGTGATAACAAGTATGTTTCCGTTGAGTTTAACAATCGCCATGAATATAACACACCATTGAAGAGTACATTAGTGTGTTCTTACTATTTAACAGGTTCACTTTACTTTTGAAATTTAGTTTATCGTTATTCTAAAATCGTGCAGAAAAGTAGTAATCGTTTCCCATATTGAAAATTTATTTCATCAAAAGTTTTACCTTACGATCGAAATTTGCTAAAATGGGGCACCTAAATTATTACAAACTGAGCATTCTCGCAACCATAATTTTCTATCATTCGTCAACCCAATCGGCTGTACCTCAGTCGCCGCCATTACTGCAGTCAAATTCATCGGACCTAGCGTTGCACCAATCGAATCCTCTGAACTCAAGTAGCAGCCAAACTTCTGGCTCAAACTTTGCAGGCTACAACGAACCATGTACAGGAGGTAATACACCAGGAAGAATGTGCAACGATTTGCAAAACTTGGCTTGTGATAACTCGGTATGTAAATGTAAACCAAATGTCTCAACTCCTGATGCACCTCTTATCTTCGCTGGAATGTATAAAGGCTGTTTGCCGATTGCAACGGCCAAAGATTTCTGGGCTTGTAGTGATGATTCTCAATGTACGAATGCCAAGTACGGAAAATATTCAAGATGCAATACAGCTGGCGGGACCGGATTTTCCGGACGATGTGAGTGTTTCGACACCGAAGGACAAGGAAGAGAAACATTCCTGATTGAAGATACATGTTATGTCAAAAAAATAATTGGTGAATCTTGTGGGAATGACATGGAATGTAATGCCACGATTGTTGGAGAAGCAATATGTCAGGGTTCTGGGATCGGTAACAAGAAAGGTGTGTGTCAATGTGCGGACAAATTTCATTTCGAACCAAATTACAGAGAATGTCTGAAACTCGGAACTCAGCATTCAGTTTGCAAATCTGATACTCAATGCAAGCATGAAGAAGCCTTGGGTCCCTTGTCCAGGTGTCAAGAGCCGAGTAAAACTTGTGACTGCTGGGATACAGAAGAATTTGGAAAGAAAGATACTAAATTTCATGAAGGGAGATGCTATTTTAGCAGAGGCGTAAACCAAACTTGTACCTCCAAACTTGAATGCAACTTAGGATACCACAAAGATGCAGATTGTCTCGAGCATGAGAGCTACAATGGAGAGAAAGTTTGCCAATGCTCACCTGGAGCTGCCTGCAAGGGTTCTGGTTCACGTTCGGTGGATCTATTCTGCTTATCACTCTTTGTCTTTTCAGTTTTGTTTACTACAGTAAATAATTTCTAACTTGGAGTGTAGTATGCAATAATGTGAATATATATTATTGAGTAAAAAGTATACGATTTTATTTAAAACTCCAGAAATTGCTTATTACCAATTAAATTAGCACGAGTATATTAGGGATACTAGATCAAAATCATACTTACAGTAAATGACCTAATAGAGCAGCCCCGTTCTTTCAATTCAAGTGGGTTCAGAGGTCGAAGTTTCACCACTTTCTCCATTGGGTTACGTGTAGAAAGCTGGAGAAAAGCCCACGGTCCATATGAGCCCCGCGTTGTATTCAGTACCAGCGGTAGATTAGGTCATTTAAGGTATTCGACAAAAGGGTTGACGTCACTGCCTGCCTGCTGAGACCGTTTCAAATAGTTTTACATTAGGCAGGAGGTCGCTCTGAAGAACATATTTAAAATTGGGAGCATGTAATGATAATAATTAATATGTAAATTAAAATTGCAACAAGGTCCATTTTTACTCGACGCATAAACATTCGATGCCTCGGATCAGACCAGAAATTTGGATCAAATCAGAGATCAAATAATCAGTTCTGATCAGACATCAGGTCTTGGATAATTCGAATCAGATATCAGAGCAGATATATGATCGGATAGTTCTCAATTTATTTGTTCTGGCAATTTCAGTTCAGATTCGGATAACATGAATAATCAGATATACGATCATATTTGAATTGAAGACATTATCTGAAAACGTCAGATACCAGTCCTATACCTGGTATTTTTGGTCAGATGTATGACTGATCAGATCAGATATCCCATTATCTAATCTTATAATTTTTTTTGTTAGAACCGGATATCCGATTATCTTATCCAAATTTTTTAGATCAGATCAGATACGCAATTTTCTAATCTGATCCAAGCCTAAACAGCGCTTAGAAAATATCACATATCAAATCAGATATCCCAATAGCTAATCTATTTTTTGTTAAAGTCGGATATCCGATTATTTTATTCGAATTTTGTTTAGATCAGATCAGACATGTAATTATGTAATCTTGTCCAAGCCTAAAACAGCGCTTAGAAAAGAACGCTTATTGCGTTTTACGTTTGATAGATAAATCTCAACTTTTTCTTCTATGGTGAATTTAATGTTGAGGAAAATCCGTCGGCAATTAGTTGACACGACCGGCACAAAAGGCACGAAAAATTAGTTTGTCAGCACTCAGCAGAATGATACGTAGTTGCATTCACATAATTCATTCGTTTGTTCCACTAATAATCAATTCAAGGCATTGAAGGTTAATTTAATTTAAACTATACATATCATAAACTTAGTATTGGAGAAATTCAATAACTCAGCACTTAACATCCTCTTCCAATCTGCGGTTGTGTCACCTCAACTCGTTGTCAATTTTCTGCAAGGTTTACACTTTATACCAATAAACTACATAGCTAGCATTACGGTTGGAATGAGCCTTGCTAACCGAGCCAGCCAATATCACCCTCTCTGATTTGGTAAATCGATATGTAGCGCTATCTCATATTTTGTAGATAGATGTGTAGTTTGCCCTAATGTGTCGCCCAGTTTAACTCTCTCCATTTTAATTGTCTCACAGCCAATGACTTTAATCAGTAGCTTACTTTCCAAATCGTGATACGTACTAAATGTGTAGATTATTCAATAAGTTTCTTTTCAAGCTGAGTTCTTTAACATGAAGTTTTACGCGATTACCTTAGTGTCAGTGTCATTGAATTTGTTTGTACTGACTGAGATAAAAGCAAAATATTCAGAGAACGTTCAAGTTCAAACGGTCGGGTACAACGAATATTGTGATTTGAAACAAATTCATTGCAAAAATAATCAGACACTATACTGTATAAACTCAGTTTGCAATTGTAAAGTTGAGGGGTCAAATCCGGACGAAAAATTTGTATATGTTGAAGAAATAGAAGGATGTGTTCCAATCTCGAAGAAATCAGATGGATGGGGGTGTAAATACAATCTACAATGCAAGGAAAGTAAATACGGTAATTATTCCCGATGTTTGACTGGAAAGTATTCGAAACTTGGTTCATGTGAGTGCTACGATGAAAGTAGCAATCGTCCAGTTCAATTAGTGGACGGAACTTGTACAGTGATAAATTTATCAGAATTGACTATTTCCTCATCAAGTAGTACATGGTCCTGTAACTATGATTACCAGTGTACAAATAGCACATTAGGGAGATTATCGAGGTGTAATACTACAAGTGGGCGTGGAACTGGGTTTGGAGCATGTGAATGCTTCGACACTGATGGACTCAAACGAGGAATGCTTTTGGTTGATAAAGTATGTTATTTGAGAAAAGAATATGGCCAGTCTTGTAAATATGATGAAGAATGCAATACAACGATCAAAGGAGAAGCAATTTGTCGAGGCTCACCGAACGGTGAAAGAAATGGAGTTTGTAAATGTGCAGGAAATTTTCTATTTGACCAAACGTTAAAGGAATGTCTAAGGCTGGGAACACTTAACTCGGCATGCAGAACAGATTTCCAATGCCAGCATGGTCAGGCTCTAGGTCAGCTCTCGAAATGTGATGGGTTGACTAAAACGTGTGTTTGCTGGGATGACCCCGGCTACGGGCAGATGAATGTAAAGTTCCAAGGTGGACGATGTCACTATGCTAGAGGTGTTAACCAGACTTGTAATGAAAATGTGGAGTGCATATTGGGTTATCACGAAAATTCGAACTGCTTGAGGCATGAGAGTTATAATGGGGAGAAAATTTGTCAGTGTCCGGAAGGTTTGGATTGTAAAAATAATTCGGAAAAGTTTGTGTTGTCCACAGTACTAGTCCTAATTATGTTAATGATTACTACAATTTTATTTAGCTAGTTAGGTGCACCAAATAAATTGCTACGAAATTCTCATTTGAAGTTGTCGTTTGTGCTTACGTTTTAACTGTTTCTTACCAAATCATAAACTGTACTGATAAGGTGTTATCGTGTGGAAACTCAATTTCCGTGTTAGGAATGTTCGGAAAAGGCCTTTTTAAAGCTCTCTTCTCCGTGCGTGAAATATAGTCCTCGAAAGACTGAAACGACTGCAAATACAATTTCAACCTCGTACACAAGTCATTTAGGAATTGGGTTCTACGACAATCATTATTGTCACAGGACGTTTATTTGAAGAGTTAAAACTAGAACAATCAAAAAGGAAATTACTTAAAAATATTCTTAACAACATGTAAATATATGCAATAATCATTGACAATACTGAGGTGCAAAGGTCAGGTGACACCCCAACTTGCCCCAACTGCAAGAGTGCATGGGGGAGGAGCACTTGAAATTCCATGCACTCTTGCAGTTGGAGTAAGTTGGGGTCCCCTGACTTTAGCACCTCAGGTATGTTGACCCAATAAATCAAATACGATTTTATAACCGTTTCCAAAACATAAAAAAACTTAACTAATCGTAAGATGTATTGGGTGGATTGGATTTTATAAACCGAGATAACTTTACCCACAAAATATGCATAAATGTATTCAACCAATTACGTAGTCGACTGAGTTCGGGACTTCGTTTTTGATAATTTTGCACTTAATGATAACGCAATTAATTAGTCATACCATCGTGATACGGTATTGCCTAGCAAATTATCTGTATTCGGCGATCCAGAACGAACATAGCTAGTTCGACGCTCTATCCAACCGCATTAGTTTAACACGTAGTTAATTCTAAAGTAAAATTAAACCATGAGGTCGGAGTTCTGTTTATTATTAGTTGTTGCATTAACCGTAGTTAACATAAACTTCGGACTTGCAAACGACGACGTTGAAGTCAAAGATTTGTCAGCAGCATTTGGCCAGGCCTGCACCCCCGAGGGTCCTCTCTGTCTCCAAAATAAAGGCTTGAATTGCATCGGTGGAATTTGTAATTGCACAATAAGTTCCGAGGAGAGGCTTATTCATATTGCAGAAAACGAAGGTTGTGTTCGAATTGCTCAGTCATCAGATAATTGGGTCTGTCGATACCATGAACAGTGCACAGAAAGTGAGTTCGGAAAAGACTCACATTGTCTCCAAGAATCTTATGACAAAACCGAACCCGGTATCTGTGAATGTAAGCCAGAGAAAAATTGCAAGGGTTCGAAAATAGTTTCTGAGTCATTACCGCCGGCAACACAAGAAACCGACTGGTTCTGTAAACACGACTTCCAGTGCACAAATAGTGCGCTTGGGGAATTTTCAAAGTGCAACAAGCCATCTGAAACAATATTTGGAACTTGTGTATGTCACGATACAGGAGGTAAAGCCAGGGGAATTATTTGGGGGTACGACAACATTTGTTACATCCAGAAAGAACTAGGACAATCTTGTATTAATGACGGCGAGTGTAATGGAACGATAGCCGGTGAAGCAATTTGTCGCGGTTCTGGGATCGGTGACAAGAAAGGGGTGTGTCAATGTGCGGACAAATTTCATTTCGAACCAACTTACAGAGAATGTCTGAAAGTCGGAACTCTTCATTCAGTTTGCAAATCCGATACTCAATGCAAGCATGAAGAAGCCTTGGGTCCCTTGTCCAGGTGTCAAGAGACGAGTAAAACTTGTGACTGTTGGGATACGGAAGAGTTTGGAAAGAAAGATACCAAATTTCATGAAGGGCGGTGTTATTACAGTCGCGGGGTCAACGAGTCGTGCACCGATAAAATAGAATGTGTCTTAGGATACCACAGGAATGCAGATTGTTGGGTACATGAGAGTTACAACGGGGCCAAAGTTTGTCAGTGTTCGGAAGATCACCAATGTGATCACACTTCCAATTTGTTGCCGACCCCATTGACTGTAGCCGTGTTGGTCTCTGTCATATTAAATATGTCTGATTGAATTTGATTTTTATAAAGCTCATGTGAAGGAATAAAAACATTTAGTCAATAAAATAACTCCAGAATTTATTAGGGAATAAAATGCTCTCTACAAATATTTGAAAGTTGCGTCAGGATTTTGGATATTGAAATAATTTGAACCTAAATCAGTTCACCCGAATGTAGTAGTCGCTATGTTGACAGTTAAATTTATTGCATCGGGTTATTGCTCATGAAATAATATTTCACGTGAACATTTGTCTATTCGTTGACCAATATTATTATTTTATACTTCCAATTTTCAAACGCTATGATGCAGTAAGTAACGTTATCCGAGATTTTCTAAATAAATATTTTTTTCCGAGTTCTATTGAGGTTATAAATGCAGGTGTGTTTGTACAAGAATGTTGTTTTATTGGAGGTATGAAAGAAGTGACTTTTAGGTTATCAATTATAGACGTCAGTCATCACTCTATAAGAAGCTGTAATTAAAATGAGGAATCAACCAGTTCTGACATCATACAGTCCACAGAATTTTTGGGTGTTCAGACATGCAGGTGTTTTGTAGGGAATAATCTACAATTTAAGTCGTAGGAAGTTTTGAAGGGTGTTTCATCCTTTACGAGCCCATATTTTGGGACCGAACATTTCAACAGCTGTGTAATTCGTAAGAAACGGTCAGTTGTATTAATTGAGCCTGAAATCTGAGGGATGAACTCGAACACCAGACAAACAAGCAAGCACACTCAAATTGGATACCACTACACAGGTATCTCGGGGAATTGTAATGACTAGTACAATTTACATTTTAATAATATGAAATTTGTAATCATTTCAGTTTATGTACATTTAAAATTAGACTGTTGCATTTGCATATTAATTACTGTTGCCGACATTACGCATAAGTATATAGTGACATAGCCGGGCGTTAGTAACGGCTAACAGTTGCAAAACACCATTTCATTTAGAATATTGAGCTGCATTATACGAGGTGTCAGAATGCCAAGGTGAGAGTTAGATAAGAATATGAGGTGCATCCTGTAATAAAACCTTTTATCCGGGACGTCACATTATTTTGAAGCTCATACGAGAATGCAAATAATTTCATGTGTTCTATTTTACTGCATTTAAATCAAGCAAATTATTCAAACTTTTCAGTTGTCTGACGGTACAAATTTAAGCTCACCTCAGTCATATGATTAAATTATAACTGAGCGTCGGCAGAGAAGTACATTAACTTCCAGTTACAAACAAAGTATTGCTATTTTAGTGATTTGAGTTCCATTAAATTAAAAAAATCGAAATCGTTTCCGACCGACTAAATGACTTGGCAGAGATGTATGTCCTAGGTTGAATTAATCTAACTGATCATGCTATAGACAACCATAAAATGGATACATATTTATTCTCGAAATCTCAATAACCATTAAACGAATTCTATGAACAAATACGATTACTCTGAAACCCCGTCCTGTCTATCACTCTAATTAGATTTCTCCATTATCGCTTGTGCTTTGTGTATTTTGGGTTTGAAAATAAGTTATCATACATTCAATTTTGAGAAGTTAATTTGAAAAAATAGAATTTGAAGAAACCATTCAGTCGTCAGTTCAATTATACTAATGTATTTATTTCGTTAGCAAGGATTTTGTCAAAACTCTAAATCTTGGCATTAAAATGATCTTGAACTCTATTACACATCAATTGGTTTGCTTAAATCGAGTTGGAAGAAATCTGTTACATCTATTCAAATATTAAAAATTTCTACTACAACAAGCGAATGGTTTCGTTCAAGAAGATTCATTAATTGGTCGTGTACCGAAAGTAGTACGATTGGGAAAGTTCTTTTATAAGTAAATAAGCAAACTAAAATAAAATCGGAAAATGTTCCAATGTCCCGGGAAAATCAAATACAAGAAATGAATTAAAAACACACACAACTTTAATCTGGTATCACTTCCGGGATATTCGAAAGTCTGACTCGCAAAATAATTTTGACCAGTTCTGCTGTTAGTCACTGGGCAATGGCACTTCGGACTTCATTAGTATATGCTGCAACCTTGCGTTGAATTAATATCGAAAGTTATATCATTCATTTCTGTGAAAGCACAAGCGTACGTACGAGCCAAAAGTCAACGTGTTAATTACTGGGAATCAAGTGTGTTTGTTAACCTACGTGCGGTATTGACAGACGCTTCCTCCGTGATGACTTTAGCACATATTTGCGAAAATGAGTCTATCGTGCATATTATGGACAGGATTTATCTAAACTCTAGCATTATTTTTGCACGACTGAAAGTCAAGCATGACAGTGACATACGAGTTGACAAGGATATACCTCCCAAACCGCTTCCCGTATGGATGACGAGTCCTTAAATTTAGTTTTAATTTTAACGTGTACACATACAGACGAGACGATGTTATTTGATGATTATATAAACGTTATCTCCAATCCATGTAATCCTCACTTGCCATTTAGCATTTCACCAATCAGTTTGAAACAGTGTAACTTTAGTATACTTTTAAATTTTCGACAGCACAGATTCGTAGCGTTTAACTTATACCAATTTCGAAAATGAAAGTTCTGGCAATAAGTTTGATATTCGCCCTTGGTTGTACTTTTGCGTTTATTCAAGTCGACGCCTGGCGGAAGTTGGTTGCAGGTTATAGAGAAGACTGCTCAGATGCTGGTCAACCATGTGACGGTAGCAAGAACTTGACCTGCAGTGCTGGAGTTTGCGATTGTAAACATGACGAAGAAACCCATTCACCTTGGTATTACCACGAGCCCCTGGGAGGGTGTTTGCCAACAATCAGAGATCATCCACATCATGCTCATGACCATCATGAAAATGGCGGTGAAGAGACCAAACCCAAAACCGAATCCGCAGCCTTACCACTCGGGGAATCCGTGATCGGGAAGCCTTGTCAAGAAGATCGCTTTTGCAGTGACGCTCTTGGAGTTTCATCCAGATGTTATCAAGGTATTTGCGAATGCCAGGATACCGTCACTGGGAAATGGCCGACAGCATACTTTCAGGGGAAGTGTGTACTTAAGAAAAAAGAAAGCGAGCCTTGCGACTTTCCCGTCGAATGTCAGGCAGAACATAAGGACTTGGAATGTGTCGTTGACAGCATGAATCCTCCTCATGGAAAATGTTCCTGTCCGAACAACAAGAAATGTACAATTTCAGAAAACGGAAGCAGTGGGATTCTCTACTCTGTCATTCTCGTTTCTGTAGCATTCCTAGCAAATCGAATTGTATCTTAAGTAAATTTTTATACCCAAAAATGTCTTCTTTATTGAATGTTACGATTTATGAATTACATAATAAAATAAACTCGTCATTGGGTGGATTATTAATGTCAACAATAAATACCATATTTTCGTAAGAATATTCAAAATCGGTATAATTTAATTCCTGCCTTATATTCAGAAATTTTTGCAGTTGAAAGGACTAGACTTGATTGTTCAATGTATAAGTTTTCATTTTTTGATCAGAATAACATAGTAGATATTTTAATAATCCTACAAAGCCTAATCTACCGGGGGGTTTACATTACATTACTCCCACGGCGATCGGGATTGCATTGCATCGACCTAAGTTTATTTTAGGATGCGTTCGTTTCGGGTTGTCAAATTGTCTATTTAAGTCATCAACTTCATACTTCATATCTCACACAATGTAGAATAAACGTCACAATGATTCGTCAATGATTGTTACAAATTCCGAATTTAATTAGCAGGTCATAATTAATTCTATCCACAGCATAAGATTATTACTGTACATGATCGGAAGAAGGACCCTGTTTCCCATCTCTCACCTGTCAGTTCACGCCTGCAGGATCGTTGAGAAATGACTAAGATTCGCTAGCTTTTTAAGTACTTAAGAGGTCTGGAGATTTGGTGTGCTTCAGTCATTGCTTCTGAATACTGTAGTAATCTGAAGTATAAAAACCATTTTCCTCACTTTGGGAGGAATTGAAACAAAAAACATTTTACGAAGAATCTCTTCGTAAAATCAGAAGAAGAGATAATAAATATCAGTCAGGAGAAAATCCAAGTTGGCTTGATTGATTAACATTAACGAATTCAACGAAACATATAATATCATGTGACACTTATGTTTCACACGTTGGTTGTGTCAGGTGTGTTTACTGTGACTAAAAGATAATACAAACCTGTAAGTGGAATATTAATAAACGTTGAACTCAGGGTTCTACCAAGGAGGTTACACGAGCTAATCCGATTGTATTAGCTCGTCTAACCTCATTGGCTTCTACAAACCACCTTCCTTTCTTATATGTAGTACATAATCTGATATATGGTACAGAAACAAACAATTTGTTTTTAAAAATTTCAGATTATTTGAACAATTACAATCATTGGCAACCGCAGTATTTGTATGACATGATTAAAATTATATTGGTTGACCACAAATGAACAAAAGGACTTATATTAAAAGAATTTCAAACGCAAACGTAATTTGAGAAGAAAATTATGCAGATGAACAGCGGATGGTGGAATCCGATTTTAGAACCCACCAAGTGAATTCCACTCACTTTTTAGCTTAAAACCTTCAAAAACAACTAGAGAGTTTCAAACTATGTGGAAATCGAGACAAGGATGTTTCAATTTCCGCATAGTTTTAAACTTTCCAGTTACTGGAGAGCCCGGCATCATGCAGTGCAAAATTCGCGATTCTGGTGATGTATTTCCACTATCACTAGTCAGCTCCAAACATGTTTTTTGCTCGTTATCAACGTGATTCCTGGCATTTGTGGGTGATAAATAGTCCATATTGACTAATGTTCAAGGAAATTATTTGCGAGATAAATGCTTTAAATGGGTACACTGGTCACGAAGATAAGGAAAGGCCGGTCATTCGCAAAATCGAGCACTAAACTTTTAGTCTTCCATCTGCTAAAGCCTTTCACGTGAAATTTTACGAAGCCAGAATGTTTAAAGAAATAAGATTCATTTTAATTCCTGCCGTGCTTTTACTGCTGAATTTATCTTCATTGCACGCATCTGACGAACCGTACGCTTGGCGTCAGACAGCTGGACAACCATTGGCCAGTTATAATGAAACTTGTTCCAGAAGTGCCGAGAAAGAAGGGTCTGTCGACAAGAATGACGATGGTCCACCGTGTGACATGAGCAAAAATCTAACATGCACTATTGACAAGATTTGTGACTGCAAGCAAGACCCTGAAACATCATTGATATTTTCTCATGACCTCAACACCAAAGGATGCTCCCCAATTTCACAGGCCAAACAAGCCGCTCTCGACCTCTCTTCTACCAGATGTCTTACTCATACACAGTGCAGAGAATCCATCTTAGGACCCTTATCAAGGTGTGCAGATTATCAACATATCTCCAAGTGTGAATGCTACGACACTCTGACCAATGGGTACAAGCCGGTCGTTCTAGTCAATAGAAGGTGCCAATACATCCAGAACTACGGAGATGTTTGCGAAACAGATCATGAATGCAACGGATCAATTACAGGTGAAGCTGTTTGCAAAGAGGAAAATCCAAACAGAAAAGTATGTGCTTGTCATTTTGATTATACATGGGATAATAAACTTCAGGAATGCGTCAAGATAGCGGATACCGGGTTAGATTTCACTTGCCGATCAGATTTACAATGCTCTCATCCAAGTGCTCTGGGACAACTTTCACGTTGTGATTCGAACTCAAGAAAATGTGAATGCTTTGACTTCGACTCTAATGGGAAAGTAGATACTGGGTTTCATCCCTCAACTGGCAAATGTTTACACAAACGCAAAATCAACGAAACTTGCGAAAATATTGAAGAATGCAAACTCGGAAGTGGTCCATTGGCAGTGTGTAAAGAATTTGACGCCTACAATTCAACAAAGACATGTCATTGTCTTGAGGGCTATGTTTGGGGTCAAACTCATGAAATTGGTACAGAGGATTGTCTTCCACTTGGAAAATACCATTCCGCATGCACATCTGATCAACAATGTTATCATCCGAATGCTCTGGGTGAACTTTCAACTTGTGCTGAAGTGTCTGGAAGTAACAATCCAAGATTAGGTCATTGTGAATGCTGGGATACAAGACAACATGGTGAACAGGAAACAGGTTTTTACCAGGGAAAATGCTATTTCAAGAGAAGGGCAAATGAGACTTGTGAGACACTTGAGGAATGCATTGTTGGCTACCACGGAAATGCAATTTGTTCAGAACACCCAAGCTTTTATGCACAAAAAGTATGCACTTGCCCAGAAGATAAAAAATGTTCCGCTGCAGGAGTTTCCTCGTTAGTCTGGTTTACCTTAGTTAGTTTCATTTCTACTTATTTTTATAAACAATTTATGTGATCAATTCACCAATATGGTCCTAGGTGATGTTTTATTACCAGAGGGTAGATTTAAATTGGAATTACTATACATTGAAAAAGTACTGGTTGTGCATCAAAAACATGTGAATAAATGTACAAGTTAATTTGCGATCGATTGATTTTGATTTCTAATGAACCTTATTTTATTAACAGCGGAAATTGCCGAGGTCGAATTACAATTATATTGAAAATTCAACAAGGCAGTACGTACCGGGTGAATAATATGTATTGTCACCCTCCCTACAGCAGTAACCACAATAGGCGCAAACACATCCAGTACATCGTTGGAAAAATCAGCTCAAATGGGATCTCTGACACATCATTTTAGCGCAGTAGCGCGCCGCGTTTGCGCAGCCCACGGTAATAGAAAAAGAATCGGGTTTTCTCCGTTTTCAGCCGTTTTTTCAGTCTTCCGTCTGAACAGCCGTGAAAACTTCAAAAATTCAAAAAACGAACTTCACCACTGCATTCACAAGTGCTTTCTGAAATTTTTTTCGTCACATTGAATAAATACTTTTCTTGTCCCGCGGTTAATTGTATAAACCGCCCTTGTATACCACACCTTTTACGATTCATAAATATCTTTGCTAATACATAACTGAAGAATTAAATTATAACCAAAATTACATCCTCTCTAAAAAATATTTTCACACATGGCCATCCAGCTAGGGTTCAACTTTAGGAACAGAAAAACTATTTCAGTCATTTAAAGAGACCATTGTAACCATTGAATCCACCGACGGCCGAACCGGGTGCCGGGTGGAGCCCGATACATCTTGTTGAAAATTTTAGGAAGAATGTAACGAATTAGTTTCCTTCAATCTTCGCTGCACGCAACTCATGAATTTTAAATGGTAAAAAAGTGAAGGGCTTTTGCCAATATACAATTCAATATCATATTTGTAAGACGCATTTTGTAAGCTATCGTTGCTTCAGTGAAAACATTATTTCAATTTTTACTTCACGCTTTTGTACACGCTTATTCTCGAAATTCAAATTGGTATCAAATTTAACCGATTTAGCTTACGATAGATTGTAAATTTCGCAAAAATCATCTGGAAAAAATAATAAAACTGAAGGTGAAATTGTCAATTATTTTGGTGAATCCCTTCTAGCCAGAAAACCATATTTTGCGAGTTTTTTACATTCCAAAATTCACTAGAGTTACTGCACACAACGGAGATCGAACAAGAAGCATAGCTTGTTTATTCACTCATAAAATTATCGACAAAATGTATACCTTAGGTAACGTTTCCTTGGGTCTGGTTGTAGAGGGCAGTTCAAAGATTATGAGGGACGCAGTTCCTCGCTATAGCTTTGGCAGAAGATATATTATACTACATAGATAATATTATGTTAATTCTGATTCCAAGATCGAGCACACTCTCCGTTTTCTTACCCAAGCTGATTTCATGACATATTCTCAATGCTCAGTTTATTCAGGCATACATATCATAGCGCAGGCAGAGCGATACGATTCTATCAATTGCCGACCTGAATAGAAGAAGCCAAAAAAGTTTAAAATTGGCTACTTTCTCGACGTAGCGTTTACACCCGAAAATTTACAAATCCAACTAAACAAGCTAGAAGATAGAGTCAAATGGCCCAGAACGTCTGACTTATGACGAAGTTGTAAAAACCGTCAATACTGCAATGATATCTCATTAGTACGCGTTGTTGTAATTCAGAACAAAATATATAATAATACGCAACGCAAACTATTTTGGCCCGGTTAGACAGGGGAAAGTCGTATTCAGAATGTGGAAGAATTTTAATTTAATTTGTACCTAAGTTTTTTTAACGGGAAGTAACTTGACGAATGTGCATTTCTGGCAATACATTAAGTATGTGTATAATATTTACGTTCATACAAACTTGCAGTAGTTCCTAGGATGATATAACGCATTGAAAACTTGATCCTTCCAGTAAATGAGATGCTACGGACGGTAACCTTAAAGAGGTATAACGAGTAGCAGGTGGGCCTGTAGTCGTGTTAACAGTTCACGCATGTATGATATCAGAAGGAAATGTCATCTGGAATACTTTAATCTGTGTTCTATTCAATTCGAAGCTTTCGGCTTTCATGTATAACTCTGTCAAACATGCCAAAGAAGTTTTTGATCGGTTCCCCAAATACTATTGTTGTTACTAAAAAAATTACTTATCAAACTATTCACACACTATTCTCCCAACAAAGCAAATATTTACTCCCGTTTCCTTCCGTTTCAGAAATCCTTCCATTACAACACATTAAATGTAATTTGTTTATGGTAATTTCATAGTTTGTGCCAGTACTGTGTCGTTCCTAACCATACCATTTGTTTACCGTAACAAAATTAATAGTTTCATACTTATCGTTGAGACCGATACTTTGGAATTAGACTGTATAGGATGGCATACGTATTTATTTAAGTCATCAACTCCATAGCTCACACAACACAAGCGTCAAGGACGTCATTCATCAGTGAGTTTCGATAATTCCGACTGTAACTTAGACTTAACTGTAACTTGATTTACTGCTTAAACCCGAATAATCATATTTTAATTCTTCCAAGAATATTTCATTGAAACATTCTATCATGGAGCTCGATTCCTGAGAAGATATAATATTTAATTTGGAATTCATTTTCATTCATTCGATTGGAACATTTCTGCCTAATCCGAATTATAAATTAGAGCTCAATCTTACAGTGTATCTCCTTTGTCTATTCATTATCTATACTTGAGGTAAAATATATTTCTAACCTATAATAATAGGAAACGAATACTTACGTAATTATTTAAGTACAGAACGAGATAATTTAAGAAGACATTAAATTTTACGGCCTTTCCGCCGTGATCGTCACACAACGGCGTTTAGTGAGAAGGCCTTGTATTTGTTTGTAATCCTTGAAAAATTCCGTGGTTTAATAACTAACCAATCTCGTAGAACAGATTTGCAAAAATCGTCTGATAACAGTTCTATACTTTGTATATCTAATACCACATTGATACCATATATGGAACTCAGGAAGTTATATTAAGAAACAATGTGTGAATCATCTATATGTCAATTGGTAGACAATTATGAACGTCCGTACCATTTATAATTAATAGGTTTCATTTTGGAAAGTTTTGCTTCAACACTTTTGTATGTTTCAGTGTTTTTTTTTTTGGTTAAGTTCAGGTTGATTTTTTTTGGATTGGATGTAATTTTGTAATTTTATTTAAGTCATCAATATCATAGCCCACACAACATTAACATCAAAAATGAAACATTGATTTATCAGTAGGTGACATCAATTCCGACTTTTAACCTAAATTTGGATAAATAAAATAGCCAATTGTAATAATAAAATATTCGAATTAAATTGATGATGATTCCGCTCTGTAATATAAATTTTTGAGAATTTAAGAATAAACTAAAATCTCTGTCCCGCGTGTTAACAGTTTAGATAAATCCCGGAATTGTACCGGCGATGCGCAAACCGTAATGTAATCTTTCACACATGAAACTACAATTACCTCTGAGTGTATTGAAATTCTCTACTAAAGGAACATTATGAAGTTAAGAAACTTAAATCAAAAATATGGTAGCAGTGTTGTCGGATTCCATTAATAGCCTGCAACAAATAAAACTTCAGTGCGCTGTGGATGTACCCAAAGCGGTCTCACAAAAATTTTGGTGAAATTAAACAATGGAATACTAATAGCAAATCCATCGTCATGATTCACATGTTGGACATATTATAATGGAGGATTTGTTTTTTGCAAATTTATTTTTGCTAAGGTCATGCCGACTAATTTGAGTTCTCAAAATGCCTATTCATTCATTCATGATTCGTCCCGTGAGGAATGCGTGCATTCGTTTGTAGGAACTAATTTTGAACATACAAAAATAACCATATCGAGATGATAAAAATGTCACACGGATGGTTTATATAAAGCGATAGTTCACGCAAGTGAGTCAGACTTCCGTTCATTGGAATATGACCTTAGGTATAAAAAATTTGTGGGCTTTCCCTTTTGTTTTTATAGTCAAATATATCTTTCCGATCTGCAAGTCATTTCAAATAAAATAGTTGAAAACTAAAAGAAAGCCGTGCAATTTTGGTTATGACGCGCATTGTCTGTAGATTCCATTATAG
>JAQGCA010000642.1:0-24515 GCA_034698945.1 Protaphorura quadriocellata
GTGGATTTTATCGACGATCTACTCGAAACTCATTTTATTCCATGCCCGCCTCAATCTCTCACCAAGAGTTTGTTATGAAAATTAGGTTTAAAATAAATTGGCATCTTTGCTTTGCTCCCATTGCTAGAACGAACATGAAGTGGAGTTCTTACATTTCTAAATAGTCACAGCTGAACATGAAATCTGGTGCATTCTTTAACGGCATTGACAACTCCATGTCCGCCACGGCGATTGTACCCTTACCTTGTCACACAAATCATCATAAAGTTGATTGATCAGAACCGAGTACTTTTTCTAACGAAGTGCGCGAAACGTCATTGAAAATTTAAGGATGGTCTCTAGATTGAAGAAGTTTAACTACACTTTTGAGTGATCATCTGGGCAACAATATAATAGGAAGTTAAATTAAAACACTTCTTTCGATTCGAAACCAATCTCTGAGCAACATAAAATCAAGACATAAAATGAGACGTAAAATTTCGGAACAACGAGAAGACGATCACACTAAACTACTTAGTACTCCGCACCTTATAGCGTTCCATCTAAGAAATAAGTCTTGACGTGCGACATGGACATTTAAGTGCCGACAGGGACCGAAACTCAATACATAACAGAGTCAGTCAGTCGTAGGGGATGTAAGTTGAACTTCCAAAATGGAGTGCAGGGTGGTTCATAACAATTTACCCGTCCCAATGCATTTCGTAAAGAATTATTTTTGTAAAGCCTCGCCGAGAGATAAGCTGAAGATGCAAAGATCTAATATTTAACTTTTTACAGAATGTTGTTCTCATTTTTTTCGTCCACCCTCGGATTTGGCTTCAGAATGGAAAACGTTATTGGAACCACCATGCACACCTATTGATAGCGACAACCACGGAGTGACAATACAAAGTACGTCGACAGTAGATTCCCTGTGAGCATAAAATATCCTGCGATTTGAACTAGAAAAGGGCGTTGGACTGAGAAGGCGGGTTTGCTGATTAAATTGAGATGTGTCCTGACTTTGGCGTCATCATGAGTCGGAGGCGGAGGACGAACGGTGCCGTGTTTCCTAGGGCAGAGCAGACCTTGTCAAGGGTTCCAAGCTCTCGGTGACAAAGGTGCCAATTAGGAACAATAGACGTTTGATTGAGAACAAACCCGTGCGGTTTTCACTCGGATTTCCTGCTTTTCCTTTACATCTCACGAAACGTAGACTAACCTAATGAAACCAAGGAACGAAGGCAGCACACGAAAACTGAGTTGCTTTTGACACAAATATGGTTTCACACGTAGACATGTTTAGTACTGGAGACAGAACCCAAAGCCAAAGCCCAAGACCTATGCTCTCTCTCCTCAGGAGTCAAATTAAATGAGATGACACGACGTGAACATGACATTAGGAAAATAAGTTTAGCTCCAGCTATATTCCTACCTACAGAATCACTACCTACCACCGCAATCTAAAGGTCCCACCAAATATTTTACTCCGTCAAATTTGGTGTATTACGTAGTAGCAGTAGTAAATTCTTTGAACGGTTCGCCAACTGTCTGGCTCTTACGACGGCAAGTGTTCGTAATTTTTCTTGATTTTAATTTGCATATTGTTCATTCCTGTCGACAGTTCGTCAAAGCCTTCATTTTCCTTGCCTGTTGTTTTGGACTTTCAAATTCTAACCACTCACTACATGTGTTATTTTGCTTTACCTTCCACTGTTCAATTCTTTCGACTGTAAGTCTTCTTCTGGCAGCCATTTTCTGTTTCGAATTTTCCGAGGATAATCGATCGCACATTCTGAGATTGCTTCCAATTGTAATTCATTTTACTTGTGCTTTGGCGCTTGCATTTTCACATGAACGTACTCGAGTAATTTTATGTGATGCCATTCAATTTGGCTTGCCTAGGGGAGGTAGCTCTAGTATTAAGAACCAAACTTCTCTAGAGCACTTACTATGGGATCACACCGTGACTTTGTAACATATCAATGCTACCTGTGCCATTAGGTTTGTAAAATGTTTTGTAAGTGGGACCCTGGATTCGCTCGTAATCGTGAAACCAATATATCGTGATATGACAATTCTCGGTAATATACTCTCGCAAACTGAATTTGTTGCCAAGACCAGAACCATAGATGAAAGACAATGATGGAAAATAATCATTTGGAGGATGAAGAAGACAAGGAAAATGGAAAAGAAATTGTGAAAATGAGTTGTAGTAGTCGTCGGTACTCATGTTTCCTGTAAGTCGTCGAAGTTATGTCACGTCATGTCACCCAATGTCACGTGTCACACTAAGCCCAGGAAGACTGACTTCTTATCCGACTATTCCTTGGTCGTCGTGTCATCCTATTTATTTCTACTTCTCATCAAAGTCAAACAACTCCAAACCTCCGTGGTTTCTCAGTCCCAGTCTTCCCAAATAATCAAAGAAGTAGTCAGAAAGGCTGACCCGTAAGCCGGGGGCTTATGTTTTATGAAGAATTGGGCGGTTGAATTCTACCACTTCAATTCTAACCTTCAACTTTATTTGTAATGATGAAGAGTTTTAGATCTTTCGTAGCAGAGAGATATCTCATGTATAGCTGTCGGTCTGGCATAGCACAGTGGTACACGTCGCTCCTCAACATTTCACTAGGTCCACGGTTCAATTCATTCTGACTGCTAGTTAGTTAGTTAATTTCTTTTATTACGGTCAAGAATTTCAGTTCGCAATAATGTAAGGTGCTTACACTAAGAAGGTTCTCTTGACCACTACGGTGCATTTTCTACGCCAACTAGAAAGAAACCAAATCTCAACAAGAAATGCGGACGAGGCTTTTATATAACGTCATCATCATCCATCATTAGCGAATACCGCTTTTTAGCTCGACCTTTCGCCACTAAAATGAAGAAAAAGGTATATTCGCATTATAGGAAGACATGCCAGTCCGTTCTCAAGGGTTCCCTTCCAGTTTGGCTATGTTTGGGGTGTGATCCCGTGGCAGATATACCAAAGCTTCTGCCAACAGTCGTAGCGGTCGCTTCAACGGACCCACTGTCTTCCAAGTGTATTTTAGATGCAATCAAATTTCTTGTTTTGATTTTTATAAATTATTTTTCAGTTTTTCGGCAGAGTTCCGAGATCGTTGGTGATCCTAACAGTTTTAAGTTTCTAATGTCAGAATTTACAAACTAAAAAGTTCAATCATAAGAGATTGGCGATTCTTGGGCCATAAGTACAGTCTCTAAATTCCAGTTTTGGCTCTGAATAATGGCTGAACGCAATTTTTTTCTAAAAACTGTTCATTGGAGTAAGAAGTCAAAACCTGATGCTCGGAAAGTCATATGTTGGACAAAGGCATACACGGCCACGTAGTAGTCAGTCTGAATCATTGCAAATGTTTATTTACGCACGACTAGGAGTCCGAATACAAAACGGGGTCTTGAATGTCTTCTCTTCTCTACTATTATACGTATCTCAAACTAGAGATTCAACACAGCAAATTCAAACTGCCGGAGTTAAACTATGTGGAGATTTATTATCTGCATTTGTAGAGCCGCGCCGTAGAGAAGAAGAATGAATTCTCCATTTCCCACAAAACTGAATCTGTTCATTTGAGTGCGGGACCAAAATATTCCTGTAGAAAATACATTCATGCGTGCATGCATGTATGGGTAAGGCACAAGGACAGCTCGCCTTAAGAGTTAAAGGATTTATGAGTCCAACGCAAATGTATTGCAAAGCTACGAATGAATGAACTTTCTCATTCCTACGAATTCCACTCAATCCATTTTCTTGACTAATACGATTACATAATGCACCGAACGGGTTGTTTCGTTTTCAAATAAACTCCAGCATGACTTTTATTGTGAATTCCACACCGCTAAATTCATACAGTCTGCTCTATTTTGGTCAAATCTAATTCAATGCCGTAAATTATAATTGCACATCGGATCTGTCGTCCGGGAATGTCACAACTGCACTTCTGGCTGAAACTATCAAGCGAAAACTGAATTTTCAACATGTTTTGAGTTCACTCAATGTGCCGCAAGCAAAACTTAAAAACCATCCGCGCCATCTCTCGTACGTTGAGCTGTATAGCTACCCGCTTTCCCTCAGACTGAATTGCGAGGAAAGTGAAAGTAAACTTTCTCCGTGGAGAAAGTCCGTAAAATTTCATCAACGGGGAAAGCAAAATCACTTTAGCAATGTTGTATTTTTACGCATTCACTTTCTGAAGCTAAATGTGGTCTTCATTCTTATATTCATGGAGGAAAAATTGTTTTCGAGGAAAACTGACTAAGTGTTGTATTTAATTACAACTAGGCATCTCAAGCACAATTTGAAGAATAATTATAGCGTGGGACAGTTGAAATGGTTCAAAAATTTAAGACAGTGAATAAAAATGTATTTACTGTAGAATCGGTCAACGAGGACACACAGTGTTAGTTTGCAGGAGATCAGATTCTGGCACGATGAGTAGTTAGTGCTGTAAAAACATCACATGATAAGTTGAAGGTGATGGAGCTACATATTGCGGAGGTACTACTTGAGCGTAGGTATTTGGTTGGACGAGGATTTAACCGGAAGCTTTCTTTAATTAATAAGTCATACGGCATGAAGCCAAGAGGATATTTTGACTTGGCAGAGCTTACAATATTCTCTCCATCCAACATGCAGATGCCAGGACATGTATCTAGATGATTAAGGACTCGGAACAAAACGAGAGCCCTCGACAAGACTTTGGTAATGAAAATATAGATTTTAATCAGCTTAAAATCAGAGCAACTAGGACAACGCACTAATCATCACCAGGAAACATAGATTCCCTTCCGTGTCTAGGACCCGTACGGCTAATCGGATTTCCTTCGGAAAAACGTCCATGGAATGGATGTTGAAGAGACACTGAAATTGGAATCACTTCTACGAACTGCCAAATACCAGCTCGAGCGAAATAATAAGTCCAATACATAGTATGTACAGGCCAGGGCAATAGGCGAATGCAATTAGTACACGAGTTGTCTATATTTAGTTAGGTAATCGCATCCTACTGTTGATTCTAGGAACACAGGCATGGAATAGATATTGTTTCATGGACTGGATGGAATTAATTCTCATTTTGTAGCTAGGATTTTAAAAAAGTACAAAAAAATGTCTCCCTGAAATTTCAAAATTCTAACACCATCATTATCCAGGAATTTCCAGGTACATTTACCTATTCATTGCATCATGCATATTTTATTTTTGGTGGCTACCCTGCATGGATTAATAAAACGTGCCATAAACAAATTACTCTACACTAAGACAATCCATCAACCAACGTGGACTATAAAAATTAGGAGAGAAAACAATATTCGGTAACAAAAGTTAGTTTAGACTAAAGATTTATTACTCTGTAAGAGTCATTTTTTATTTGGGGCAAGGAGGAAAGCGGCAGGTGAACGCTAGAGATAAATCATAAAATGTGTGTAATGCAATTAGAAAAAAAAAGAACAGCGTGTTTTGAAAGCGTCATGCAATTTGATCACGGAACCCCCCAAACCATAAACACAGTTCGTGTGGTTTGATAAAAGCTACAAAAGAATACAAAGATTGTATGGAATGTATGTAGTTGGACAAATTACACGCGGAAGTTCAAAATTCCATAATCACGCAAACACGGAGAGGAACAACAAAATGTACGACACAATCACTTCAATAAAATAACGCAATCGAGCGATCTGAATTCCAAAATAGTTTTACGGTGTGTGTGCATTGGGGCAATTTCCTATTCTACATAGAAGTAAAAACTTCTTCCAAAATCAGAACCACCTGGCTATCAAAATGCGTCAAGTTTCTAACAAGGAGCATTTTTCTGTCGTAAAATTCAAATTAATGTAAAGTATTCATGTATTAGTAAAGCCGTAGTTCGAGAACGAACCAGGTGGATCCATCTAGGCAAGCCAAAGAGAAATGAAGCCAATTTCCATTACATCGCACAGACCGGGGTATACTGAGAAGAAGGACGGTGTGACAGACAGACATATTCCTTGGGTTATATTTGAAATGACTTAAACAAAATGAAAACAGAACGGAAGGGAACAGAAACGGAATACCTTGAATGTTCGTAGTTTTACACCCAAAAAATCGTCATTCCTGTAAGAAACAAGAAATAGAAGTATTTTGATCATTTGAGGACGAAATATAAAGATTTTAGTACACAATGTCATCCTTGTAAGAAATTGAAGCATTTTGACCATTTGAAGAAAAAAGGTATAAAGATTTTTAGTACAAATAAAAGTTAAACGAATTGTGACATATAGGGTGGTAGTGGCGATGGGTTGGGTGAAGGGTGGATTTTGTTTCCAAAGGCATTTGTTTCACGATCGTGTGAAATAAAGGATATAGAGCGGAGAAAATAGTAAAACAAAGATATACTGTGTGGAGTGACTGACGGTAAATTTTGGGATAGGAATGAATCGAATTTAGATCTAAATCCGACGAGACCAAGCCAAGCTTTTGTTGAATGATGAAATACAAATAGAACAACGGACGGTACCTGAATACATAATGAGGATGGATGGAGAACTGGGCACATTCAGTACATGGAATCTCTGTTCCAAAGAAAGATATCCACACCCTGAACAAGGATACCAGATCCGTACTCAGAATACATACAAAGACAAGATTGTTGTAGTTTAGGGTGTATCACATATCTTCTTTTCCTCAAATCTATAAAATAAACTACGATCTCAAAATCTCGGCACACCGTATCTGTCTGGAGAAAGTCTTCTGATTCCAATTTGCTTACAAAAATTTATATTATTGGTGGATTTGCTGAATTTACAAGCCTGCTGTAGTATAGAGGCAAGTAGGCAGCACCTTCAGCTTCTCTATCGTAAATGGTTGTAAAAACATGATTTTTTCATATTACTAAGGGTGACCTCCCTATGCTACAACCGATTTCACAAATGTTTGACTACGATTGTCAATCAACGGACGTATATACCTATTCGAAACTTTCTCTCAACCTTTAACTGCGACTTTCACCAGTGTGTAATCTAATGGGTATTTCCTAGAGTTTTAACTCTGAATTGTTCTGAAACACCCTATACATTGTGATATTGTCCTGAAACGTTATT
Organism: Protaphorura quadriocellata; assembly: GCA_034698945.1. Classification (NCBI taxonomy): domain Eukaryota; kingdom Metazoa; phylum Arthropoda; class Collembola; order Poduromorpha; family Onychiuridae; genus Protaphorura; species Protaphorura quadriocellata. Next base: position 7,081 of record JAQGCA010000642.1, read on the forward strand.
ATGCAACCTCAGGATCCCTGAATAGAAATCTGTATTTACTTACCCATATAAATAGGTTTATTTGATCAAGGTTAGCAGACGAAGAGCCATAGAGAGAAAGAATGCAAAACAAAGCCGGAGAACAATTTAATCTAAGAACCCAAAGCACGTTCATGTAATCAGGTGGAGTTCTGGCTGCCTCAGCGTGGGACTCACTTTCTCCTTTGTTTCAAGATTTCCCTTTTATTTTTATTGAGAGTCATATTTAAATTCAAATTCACAGGGATTTATTCAAACCACATACATTCCATAACCCTCAGCACAGTCTGTATTTTCTATCTCATCTGGCAATTGTATTTCGACTTCCATACATGTAAAATATGAGAAGTTCATTGCTATTTTGACTTTGATTCACAAGCGCCAAATCCAAAGATCGAAATAAGTCTCAAAATAAATTACAGACGTGAGACAGATGATCTGGAGTTTATTTTATTCATTCGAATTTGCGTCCCAGAAGCGGTACATGGAAATAGACTTACTATACAGAATAATTTCTTACTTTCAAAAAGTTCTAATTATTTTGAGGCGAAAAATTGTGTTTAAATGTGTGCCCGTACACATATTAGGATGAAATATTTGGAACATCATAGAACAGTTACTAGTTTTCGTGAGCCAAAACCAGCCGCCAGCACAAAGTTCAGTGTAGTGGAAATATTATTATGCAAGAGAATTTTGGGGAGGTCGGAGCGGAAGAGTCAACTTCTTATTTCGTGGATGAGTAGAGTGGAGATCATTATGATGTCACCTCCAAGGAACTGTTTCATCATCATCACCATCATCCGGTCTTTCCCTTATTTCCCCTTCTTCCTCATCCTTATCATCATCATTTTCACTCCAAGGATGAAAGGCAAAATTAAGCCAAGGTTTAACTTGGCTCAGACAGGCATGAGTTGGGCAAGCAAAGCCAGGGAACTTCACAATGCTCAAAATCTCAAACTTTCTCTTCAAACTTCCTCTTTCTTTTAATAGAACACTTACATTGAAGTGAACGAGTTCAGAAACACGGAAATAAGAAATTTTTAGTAATTAATTGCACTCAAAAGCTAATGATCGTTATATTTAGACTTTCTTTCCTTGACTTCCTCTGACGCTTTCCTGGAAAATAAATTTAAACAGCCTTTGGGTTTGTTCCCTAGTATTGCAATTATCGTGCTCGTCCAAGCTTTTTTTATAAACTTGTTAGTAATAACTTTGACTGACTTACATTCTAGACACACCTACGCAATATTGTTTCAGAATTCACCTCATTTTGACGAGTATATTACTGTCAAAATTCGTGGTGCCAGACTTTCTTCCCCCATTAGCACTTAACTGATTTCTTACAGCAAAAGCGAGAGAAATCATTATGCCAGGTAAAAACCTCACGCTATGGGGAAAGTCGGACAAGGCTATACCAGTCCCGGGGAATGGGACCCCGTCCCCTAACTCCCAACAGGTAGCAGAAAGGAACCCGGTACTTACTAAGCTGTCTTGGAAATTAATAATAATTATCTATATCCGTTTAATAATGATAGATCGACTGGATAAAAATCCTTGTCTATTCCATTCATATAAAGTCACTGATGATAAATCTGGAACGACGGAGAAACAAATGTTCAGCCTCCCACTCACAAAAGTCAATTTGCTTGAGTTCCTGAACCAAATTTACTGCAGTTTCGTTACTTTTTCCCAAATTGAGACTTATTGAAATTTCTCTCCCTCAGATCTCTGATATCAGATGTCCAGAATAATAATGTCCAATAAGGGAATCGGATATCTATTATGATTGATCTTCCAGAGATTACTCGGAATACTATTTTGAAGATAACAAATCAGTAAATAAATCTAGACGGATTTCCTGGAACATGAATAAACAGCTTTGTATTGTGTAGGACAAATTCCTTTTGAAAAGCTAACAAACGGGTGAGAATGTATGGGTGAGGAGACAAAGACAGATAAAAACTAATATTATGATAACGTCATAATAACAATGCTAATATATTATTCACGGGAAGGAAGATCTCCAAGGTTGTGTCTGACGGAATAAAATTTGAGGAAGACCGAAAAGACGAGAAAGGATGGACGGATGATCGTTATGTAAATTCCGGGTTCTGTTTTAATAACACTCTAAAAGACGGGTTCTTGATACGGTTATGACACCATTTGTGAAAACCATTTTACCCACACATGCCTTCCGTTCCTAAGTACATTATACGCCCATCTCCCCCGTCAAGGGAAAATTGGAAAAACTGAAGTGAAGTGAAGGAAATGGAACTTTCCTGGGTGAAGAAGGGAAAATTATTACGAGTTTGAGGAGAGCTTAGGCATTAAGGAAGGAAAAGGGTCTAACCCTATTTCTCCTTCTCATGTGAGAAAAAAAAACACTATAAAACTATTAAAAGTTTCTCTAATAACAAACAAACGTAACTCGTCCAGACTCTAATCTCATCTTCTCATGGTTTGAAATGAGATAATAATTATTATCTTTTAGGATGAGGAGGACGGAAGAGGAAAAGCATCTTTGCTATTTAGTATAAAGTTATGTTACAACGACCCAACTCTGAAACGACAGAACAGAAGAGTCAAAAAAAATGTGTAGAGTCCATATTAAAGTTCCATGCTGAGAAAACCTCTCCAAAACTCCCTTGGAAACTTTTACGCTTCATTCGGATGGGTCTTTGAGTTTTTTTTTCATCCACCCTTGCCCTCTTCTGGTTAAGGGTTACGAGCGGAACGAACTTTGAGATTTTTAATTTTTCTTTTAAGAACACAGACAGAAAGTTTTTGGGTTAAGGATTTCTAACGTCGGTTTTTTCCCTTTTGTTTTCAACTTCCTCTCAACACAACTTTTTGGTAGGAATGTCATTCATTCATTACCAAGATGACGACTCAAGTCAAGTTTTTTTAGTCAAACAATTACCCACAGACGAGCATACTGTACGTGTGTGTGTGTTCTCAACATAAAAATAGACTACACAATTGACAAAGTGATCCGGACAAAATGCAATTTGAACTCATACACATACATATGGAAAATAAAACGGAATTCAAATGAGAAAGTACGACTTTCTCCAAAGAAAAGAAATTTTGAATAGAAAGTACGAAGAGAAAAAAAAGGACTGTCGTCGATTCATTTGATTCACTCAGTCATTTCATTCATTATGGGAGTTGAGTTGAGTGTTGAAGATGATGAGATGGAAGGTCCTTTTAAAAGTCTTCACCAGTTTCCAGTTTCCGGCAGTCATCGTGCTGTTCAGTAGTTTCCCCAAAAATTCAAGTCCTATGTAGTATGTATGTATGTAGTAGCCAAAAACTCACCAGACTCATTTGCATAGAGAGAGACGAATTTTAATTGAGAGTCTCGAGGACAAAGTTTTAAAAGTCTTCGTCTAAATTGTACGTACAGTACAGAGTAATCGTCCCATGCCCTTTTCGATGAACCCAACCAAATGTCTTGGGTAAATGAGGCTTTCTCCCTCAAAAATAAGTACAAGTTTTAACTTTTTGGTCTTTCTAGAGAAAAGTAAGAAGAAAGGGTTTGGAGTACAAGCCAAGAATTTATTAATGTCTCCTTGCCTTTCCCTTACAGAATGCATACATTGTACCCACTCCATTATTATGGAGAAAGAGTGTATATATTAGTCATGCAAAAACCAATGCTAACTTTCTTCCTAGTTCTGGCTTCTGGGTACCTTCCTAATGTTACTGTCACATAAAATGAGCTCACTCCCATTATTCCTCCTCCTTAAAATCCTAATAAAACACATCTTATTAGAATTTTATTAATCACTTAAACGCACACAAAACCTATGTACGTGTACGTGTGTCCGGGAAATATAAGTGGGTACTCTCATTTTCACTCAACACAAAGAACGGCAATTCCACAATCCATAAAATCATTTATTAATCTGGTTAATTTATTTCGGAATTGATATGATAACGTCCTTCTCTCGCTTTCCACCGACATTAAAAAGTGTTTTAAAGTGTTGGTTCTTAAGACAAGGAAAACCATTAAAACAGAGTTAAGTATGTCGTTAATTATATTCAAATTTTGTTACACTTTGAGTGAAGATCGATACGACATAGCGCGTCGCGACGCAATATTTCTTAAAACTTTCAGTTCTGTCATATTCGGGTCCGCTTGTTCCGGTAGGACGGTGAATGGCGTGGTGTATTTCAATTAAAAACTGACCGTGTCTGCTAAAGCGATCTAATCCTCGGCATAGAGAAGCCGCGAGTGATGATTGTACCTCGACACGCTACAACGGACTGCGGAGTACTCGTACTACCAAATTTTATCTCGTGGTATACATACAAATACATAGTACTTTCACCTTTTAAGGTGAAAGTCGCCTTTTAACATTTTTGTCCTCCTTTTTGAGGCTTACAGAAAATTAGTATCTCCATTTTTATCATGGACAGAGACGGAAAGTGCATAAGAACATTTTCTGCAGCATTGCGTCCCTATTTTGAAAGGGCAACGAGGGTTGGGCGGTGAAAGTAAAATTTTCTCTAGAGCTTAAACACATGTATATATAAATAAACGTGCAGGAAGAGCGGACTGGAGTGAAGATAACATTAGAAATAAGCATCTTAGAGAGGAGAAAGTTGGTTCTGCCCTGTTTTACTGGATGAAGAGAAAGAAAAAGAAAGTCCGGGAAGAAGAAACAGTACAAGGGTGTAGTCGTCGTAGTAGTAAGCTTAACCTGCTGCTGTAGAGAACAATATAAGAGCGGAGAAGAGTTGGCTGGAGACTAACAATGGCAGGATGTTTCATACTTCATAAAGTTTGAATGACCTCCTGGCTCGTGAAGCCCCCTGTACTACTTCTATCCTCCTAGATGCTCTCCCGTCCAAAGAAAAACTAATAAGTGACAAAATTCTCGCTTGAAAATTTTCTGACAGATATTAATGTAAATTTATTTTGTTACGGCTCAATGGAGCAAGACACGATTTAAGAGCTTCCAGCCAGAAGTCAGCCTCAACAAGAGACGACACGACACTTCATCCTCCTTTTCCTTTTTCCCCGCAAAAGCTAAGTCGAGTGTGTATACTCGTAACGTTAGCTCCAGAGTTCCAGCTCCAACTCCAGCTGTATGTTTCTACCATAACCATAATACCCGATTTTCTTAGTCCTACCAACTACTTCTTCTACTTCTTGGACTCCTTCCTTTTCTCTACGGCCGCGTTTCCGCTCCATCCTTCGTACTCCTACGTGTGGTAACTTGTTTTCCTATCCTATCCGTCCAAACTTCATCCATCATGCAATCCACTCCACTGCACTCTTACACAACACATAGCACTTCACCCCACCGCGTTCTCTCAAAAACTCAAACATGATTAATCACGTCAATACAGTAAACCATGTCATACCACCTTACACTTAAATAATATTGGGACAAAACGTAAATACTAATCATCTGAGCCCACTTTGTATTCGGACAAGTGAAAATTTGACCCGGTTTGTATTCCTGTACTTTCTCTAGACTTTCTCTGAGTCAGTAATTCTGCAAGGGATAGCTTCCAAGTTCTGAATAAGAAATAAACTTCAAAATGTATATCTCACATTTGTCTACTGCCCAAACTGTCAAAGGCATTTATCCGAACAAATAGATAAAAAGCAGACCATGTCGTATACAAGATTTCTGTCATTTGAAATTAGAAGTGTCGTGTCATGCAGTCGGTTACGAGTTTCCGAGTCCTGTCCATGAAAAGTATCATGGATTTCTTATTCAAATGATTTCCTAGTGGTTGGAGTGATACGATAATAATATGTATATGTAGCGGATGAATTGCTCCCATTGCATTGAAAAACTTGAGTTGCGTTGAGGTTTTGGTATGAAAGAAAAACCGATAGAGAGACGGACGGACGGACTGATGATGCGGAGGTTTGGCTCCGACACGCTGGTGAATAAAAAGGGAAAAGGAGAAATGGAGGACAAAATGACACATCTTTGTGAAGAGCTAAAGGAAGTTGTGACAGAAGACGCGTCGTTTTCGTCTTGGAGTGAGTGGTGAAGAAGTAGAAGAAAAAAAAAGAGGAGGAAGAAAGTAAGATTCTCATTTGGTCCACTGTCAGTTAAAGTTGGACTACTGTAATGGCTGTGGTGAAAGGACGCGGGCGGTGACGATATGTGCGGTTCTAAATTGTCCTCTCTCTAATGCCCCAGAGGGACACCATGCAATTGACAAGAGAAAGAAGGAACGGAGGAGAAAGTGGAGAAAGTCCGTCCGAACGAGAAAGTCTAAGTCTGTAGAATCAGAAAACTCGATTCTCAAACCAAACGGAAAATAAGCTTTCCGTCAAGACTTACCGTCATCACGTCCAACATCCATGTTGTTATCATCCTGTTCAATGTCCTGTACATTTCCTTCCGTCAAAGTAAAAGCAGGCAATCCAATAGTAACCAGGACACAGACACTATTACTATTTTACTTGTATGTCCATCCCTCTAACATAAAAATGAGAAGTCCTCGCTTCTTTTCGTCCTCGCCGTCTTACAAATCCTCCTCTCGTAATACATTGTACTATCTACATCCTCAACATTACATTCTTCTCCTTCAGAATAGGAGAAGGACGAAAGAAAAGTTACAACAGTCAAAAATCAAAGGCAAACAGACACAGAGAGTAGGATTCCATCCATCCAATCTGTTCAACACAAAAATCCTTCCTTCCATTCTTCTCCTAGCAAAACCAGACTTACTTATTTTCAGCTTCATATCTAAATATGTTCAAGTGAACAAAAAAAACTACTTCTAATGTCCGGCTTTCAATTTCTTTTCAACTGTCTGCCCCAGTCCTTTCCCCTTTCATCATTCATTTCCAATTTGCTCTTCCAACGTACGTTACTCCAAAATATCACCAAAGGCTTATTTCTTACGGATGACTCCGTCCTAGTTCAGCTATCCAACAACGTACAAAATCCACTCCAATGAAGATAACGAGTGACTGCGACTTCGTCCTTATTGGAAATCCTTTCATGAATACAATAAACTCAAATTACACATGTCTAGAGAATTTATTTCACCAAAATCCCTCCGACTACGACTACTTAATAACCACGACGGCTTAAAATTTACTCATCCACCACATTTTCCACCAAATACGAATACTTTTATAAAAACTGCATCATATCGATAAGCTCATTGCACCATAGTAATACAAACTGGAGGTTATACTCCGGACTTATTATCTATCCGAGTTGTGGGATGACAGAATCCAGGTATCACACATCCTTAGTCAAATAATGGCTTATCGTTTATCTCTACGAGAGAGATAGCACCAAACCCTGCTATACAGTTTCAGAATTCATCTCATACGATACCAATACACTAAGCCAAAAATACTTTGGTATTTCCCAGTACTACATAAATATATTGCTTTGGGATATTTTTAAAAAACTGCCAAAACTACTAAAAATCCCCGAATTCAAAGAATGTAGCGCAATTTCTGCTCCGATTGATGCGAAATGCTTAAGTGAATTTCAATTTGTCCGACCTTAAGTTGAGTAGACAACAACGAAGTATTAAGAACTGGAAAAGTCCCAAAATAAATAGATACGGCACTGGCCGTATCAACCAGTTGAATCTTGGTCCACAAAAAAAAATTGTTTTGCACTTTTTGCCGACTCAGATTAAAGTTGTAATCGTCCGTCCGTCCCAGTATCCGGCATAAGTATGGAGAACCATGACTCAAGTCTCCAACCTTAAGTGAAGCGTACAGCCACTCTGTCCAGAATTTCTTTGGAATTGATCACCAGGAAAAAAGTCAACGTCAACACCAACACCACCGACACACGTCTTGAAATTGCCTTGCCTTGCAACCTTAAGGTAAAACCTACAAAAAAGTAAAAAAAATCCCCATAAATTATTCATTTTCTTCACAAGCCCAATCTAAAAATCACCTTACCACGCAAGAACTCTCAGGCAGACAATTCCAACCCAATTCCTTACCTCACATAAAAATTTCTAATTCTACCTTCTTTTTCTACTTTCCGATCCGATACAAAAATGAAGACATGTAAGAGTTCTAGAACTTTCTCGTCACAAGGAAACCAACGTCCATGTAAAACTCAGTTTAAACTAAAACGTTTCAGGCATCGGATTGGAGTCTTGTCCATCGTTTCAAACATTTTTGGCACTTAATCAAAATTTTACATGGCTACAAGTTGGTCGTGATGATGATCAGAACACTCGACCCCTGGGGTTATTTTTTATATTTTTATAGTCGATGTTGTTTTTACGTAAAAAATGGTTACCTTGTTTTTCGACCAATACACGACACGCTATAGTAAAAAAAAACTTCAAAGAGAACTCATTCTCATTAGAGGCAACCTGATAAAAATGGTAATTATACTATTAAAGTTAGAAAAGAGCTCAAGCGTGGGAAAGATTTGCTTTTACTAAATGCTTCCCTAGCACTTTTCCACTACATCAAAGAAAATAAGGAAAACCTTGACAGGGAAAATGCATGAGAGGGAGAAAGTCTAGAAGAGAAGAGATAAAAAGATATTATGGAAAATATAGAAAGGAAAGAGGATTAGAAACTTATGAGTGATCCATACGTAGAGGAACGAACCAACTTTAGTCTGCACTACACAGCGAGGTCGAAGGAGAACATACCGTCCATTTCCTACGTCTACATCTACCCAGGAGCTAAATACAAAAGCAAGGGTGTATTTTAATAAGACTTTCCTTTGCTTTACGATTAGCGATTTTTCCTATACTCTACCATACCTGTCAAGGAGCGAGAATGATGAAAGGATATTATTACAGGCAGGCTGAAATAGCCTGGTTACACTACAGGGTCCCAAACTAATGTTGCATTCACTAAAACCTTTCAATTCTCAAGCTAAAAGTCTGACCACCAGATTTAACCAAAAAAAACACAACTCTCATCAAAATGAAGTGCGAGAAACATTAAATCCTCATGTACATCAATTTATACAACTTTCATAATTTGGAGGAAGTTCTTTTAGTTTTTTTTTGTCGACACATTTGGAACCGTGTGGAGCCCTCGTCTCAAGTGACGTTGTTATAGAAAGAGAAAAGCCTCTTATTTTTTCTAATGCTTCCCGATGAACCTTTCACTCTAGTCGACTCGAGTCCTCCACTCCAACTCTCATCTTTTAGACACAGAAATAGACTTTCCCCCCTGAAAACACAACAATAATGAGCTCCTAGTTCCACGTAGAGATTTTTCCTAATTACGAACCAAATCTTAATATCGAAGGAACATGCCTAACAAGGATTCGCTCCTTCCCTTTTGCTTTCACGAAACTGAAGACCAATTTCTTATGAACTATGAAATATGCGTCTGTGGAATATTGAAGATAAAGATTCTGGACAGAAACACACAAGAGAGAGCAGAAGCCCTTCATAGTCTTCTCCTTCCCTTCCTTATTTTCTCCTTCATTTGACAAAGAATTCCATCTTACTTTCCAATCTAGAACTCCTATATGACTTTGAGAAATATGATACTTATGTGGATAGTACGTTGTACTATGATACGAGTAACAGTTTCAGGTCCGCAGAAGCCTTGTAATAACGATCAAGTGATCTTCCAGAAATAGCACAACAGAACCCTGATCGGCAAAACAAAATGAGTGGCCTAATTTAGTCTCAAAATAGGAGTCAGCAGAAGGACAGTTGACATAGATGGATCAATCCGGCCTCAAACTAAAACTAATCCTAAAATTAAGTCCAAAAAAACTTCTGAAAGTCGATGAATTTTTGAAATGCCGAAGTATTAGCAGGAAATAAACTGCGCTATTTTCAACTTACAGTGAACCGGTCGAATAATATCTTAATATGCTTAAAAATATAGCAAAAAAAGATAACAAATATTTTGGATGTGTTTCTAGTTTAAAAAAACTGTCTTCTAACGGTCTCACCACGCCGATTTTGACCAAAGCGCTCGGCAGTTCCTCTGCGACCAACCTACTTTAAAGCGGAATAGCTCCCTGGATCCTCCAGATTCTTTACAAAATGATTATCTCGGGTTTTCCCCCAACTCCCCCTGGTTGGACTGCAGGGTGGGTGTGCGCGGCCCTATACATCCAAAAAATATTCCAGCCGCTCTATATAAATTACAAATTGGGAGAATGCAATGGAAGTTAAGTAATTTCTTCGTGCTCATAAATAAACTTCCCACGATGTAACAATTAATTTCATTTATCACACGTGACGTATGAGTTTCTAAAACTAAATTGTAATGCACTCCAAGTCTGGGAGATTAGTTGAAGTTGTGAAACTTGGTCTGTAGTAATCCAGAATTGACCAATAAATGGAACTGAAATGTAAACGTCAAGTCCAACTACTATCGTAGTTTCTAATCTTCTAATCTAGAACTACGTACAAGTTCTCTCCGAGAGCTAGTTAGGTGGGAAGCAATGCATCAAATGTGAGTTTGTCAGCTGCCAAATGAGATAAAGTCTTGCGTCTCATGAAATCTCAATCAATCACGTCACAGCAAACTCCTTCTCTGAGCTTAACTAGGAGGATTTAAGTGCAATTACTTGCTTAATTCTTAATCAACCAACAAACTAACATAAAATGGGTGGGGAAAAACTTCAGTAATAGCTCTTATTAGCACTGTGAACGACTGTGATTGTGAATATCGCATGACGGTCCTTAAAAACTCAAGTTCAAACTAACATGGGTGTAAAGTACTAGATTACAAATATAAAAGCCATTTATACCCTTTTACCACCTTCAAATCAGTTCTTTTCCAACTTGATGCCGCACACAGGTCCACACATTTTTAGATAAAAAAAAACGCTTGTATGCAAAATTGTGGTTGAAATTAAAATACGGTGAGTCAGAAAACTGTGTTGTGTCGGTCTTCTAATACACAGAACTACGCGATCTCGACGCGAATACGACAATTACGTGACAAGTGAAAGAAAAATTTTCACTCTACTTATAAATTCTAAAACAGTTCAAACGCGGTTAGCAGTTTCACTTCCTTGCGGCTTCAAGTGAAAAAATAACGAAATTGTCTATCAAATCTTGAAAATTTCCAACTAGGACGATCCAATTTTTGACTTCCCTTCAGAAACGTATTAAGGAGGTTTTAGCTACCAAACTAAGATGATCCTATTTTAGACGTCCCCTCATGACCTTTTACTGGTGAATTGATTTCAGATGCAGAAATCTAGTGTATTTGATAGAGAAAGTGAGTAAATATAAGATTAAAGTCACGTCACTTACGACTCTATTTAAATCCTTTTGCAAATACCCATGGAGCGAGACGACCAAGTTAAATTTCTCAATACTTCTACAATTTTCACGGAGACGAAGGAACCGCAGGCGTCATCATCATCAACGGTCTACAACTAGTGTCACTCTCAAAGGACGGGATGTCTGTGAAAGGCAGTTTGAGCAAAGGAACGGATATTATTTGAGTTTCCAACTCCTTCCTCAACCAAAAAGGACAGGAGTAAAGTGAATGTAAAGGGAGAATTTGTAGAACACCGGCATTTCTTGATTGGAGCCAGTCCTGCCCGAACCCATAGGATGGGAATATTTAATGTGACTTGTGAGGAAAACCGCAGGTTAAACCTTCTCATCCTCAGTCAGATGAAGACTTGACTACTGGGAGCCAACATACATGCAGTCTAATCTGATACAAGTAATAAACTCTTGTCACCCTAATTGTGACAATGTTGACAAAGGAGTCATTAGGATGTGAGGGTGACACGAGCATTTATCTCTTCTTAACGATCCGAACCAAATAACTTCGTTAGAGAGAGAGACTCAAACCACAATCTCAATAAAGACTCCAAGCAGAATTCATACTTCAGACGCAACAAAACCAGGTCATGTCATTTCTCGTATCGTTGCACAAACATACGTGCCCACCTTTCCATTGCTAATATGAACCACACTGTCACGCCTTACCTCTGCTAACGAGCTAAAATCCCGGAGGACATGCAGTCACGTGGAAGGTCACATTAATAATTCCATGTTTGGATGGAATCATCTGCAAGAAAGTCTGATTGAACCTTCAGGAATTACATGACATATAATGCGTCGTCACTCTCACTCCGGATGGTAAAAACTTCCTGTTTTTTGGTAATACCAGGGATTCGACATTTCATAATCACGTCACCGTAAGGTATGGCAGCTATCACAAAACGAACGAATGTCTTACCATGTATTACAATTACGGCGAATTCCAATGAATGATTTCACATTAGCACAGATTTCAAACAAGAATATTATTACTGGGAGCCGTGGTGTGAAAGTATTAAAGTTTAAAATTGTGTATCCACACTTATCCTTTATTTTCACGACCGAACAGTGTTTAGTATTTGCATTGGTCCTGCTTGGTACAAGTGAAGGCAGAAAAGCGTTAGTTACCTTCCATAGCATGTCACATGTGGCAGAGAAGATGATAAATGTTTTCTGAAGCGAAAAACCTATTTTCCCTAAGCAAACCTTATAACAAATTAAACGTCTGTCAATGCTGTGAATAAATACCCGCTTAGCCTCTATTCCTTCCGAAGAAGAAAAAGCGAGGACAAAAAATGTCCCAGATTAAAAAAAGCAAAAAAAGTGTCATGCATCACTCCATGTTTTCAACTTTCCCGAGCGACTGTCAAATGTTAGTACATACACAGCACTAACAGGGCGAGGGTGTGACAGGTCGATTGTGTGTTTCCAGAATTGATAACCAGCTGAGCTTCCCTAGCTTCAAAATCACATGCAATGGTCCACTTATAATGCATTTTTTTCACAATCCGTCCGCACAGTTTATTTTAAAGAAGTTCCAGAAATGGTTATTTCACTGTGGCACGTAAGTGTCGGCGGACCTTGCCTCCTCGCTGTGTTGGGAGTTCGATCCCTAACGTGCAAATGGTTTATTTAGGTCACTGCATTGAATAGATTCAGGAAGAAAATTAGCGGATGTTTGAACATTCCATTTGGCCAACTTGAATTTCATGGAATGTTTTGTTTGTAAGTATTAAAAGTGAACAGCAAATAAAAAAGAGTTGAAATTCAAAATCCCGGATTTCCCCCTGTATCCTTATCTGCGCATAGTGTGGGCCCAACCCAAACATGTCAAAACGAATTCGTCGTGAAGTCTTATTAATGGATATTTCATACGGTCACGCTGTAATTCCCTGGCGAGTGCAAACATAAATATAAACTAATTATTTCTCCCCTCCAGTCCAACGGCTTGACCCTCAAGGGTCATCCAATTTTAATCAAAGAGAAAATGGGCTTTCCACTCCCAATCATAGACTATCCAATTAAGTCGGGGAGATCTGGCGCTGGTTCACCCACCCCCGTTGTTGCCGCGGAACGGACGTAAACTTCACATTACTAACTATGAAATCAAGCTTTCTCTTGCTAAAGCTATGCTACTGAATCCTAGAATCCTAGCAAACCTATTCTATATAGTTCTACAGTCTAAACGTATTTTCTCCAGTCGAAATTGTGATGCGGTTACTTCGATCATGCATTCCTAAACACTTCTCAACACTAAAACTTATATTAAAATAAAATATTCACTTATGAGGAAAGCACTTTTCATGTAAAACGAGGCGGACTTATAAAAATACACTAGGGGTAGTTACACTCCGGACTTCTTATCTATCTGAGTTGTGGAATGACAGATGTTGACATTTTACCCGTCATCTTTGTCAAATGATAGCTCATCGTCTGTTTCTACGAGGGAGAAAGTTCCCGACCCTGCTATACATGTTCAGAATTCATCTAGTACTACACATTACATTCCTATGACCATCATTGGGCATTCGAGTAGTACCTGACTTTTCCGCACCATTAGGGCACTTTACTTATTTATGAAAGCGAAAGAGGGGAAAACACCTGCGTATGCAAGGTGAAAACCTCACAGTATAAGGAAAGTCTGGAAAACCCTATTGACTTGAACCTTAACCCGAGTTGTCCTGACTCCTGAGCCCATCTGAATTGTCGGCAGATATAATTTCGGTTGGAACCTACTGTACATAGGCATAAGCTGAAATTGTCTTTAATTACTTCAGCTCATCGGTGAAATCAAATACCGCGATTTTAATATTCGTGACCAGGAAACTAATCCTGAATGAGTTAGACCATATATGTATTTTACACCCGAATAGTGTTCCTCATCGTCCATCATATTTCTACGAGACTTAATGGGAGTACCAGCACAATATAAAATCAAGCATGAAGTGTTTGGGTTAGACGTGCAGTGCATGCAGGTAAACCGAACTCTGATATTTATTGAGGCAAAACCGAGAGAAGAGACATGGACTAGGAAACCAAAAGTGAAGCCTTATGGGGAAAGGAATTCCTATAATATGTCACATTAAAATGAACCATACGTTCAAGTCTTTTCCTGGAGGTGCATAACCTAACGTAACGTAACGTAGGAACCCACCAATTCCATTTGTCTTTTAATTACTTCGCATTCACATTCGCCAAACTTTCCCCGTCTGAACTGCGGGCATGGAGTTGTGTGTCCATGCGTGCCATGCCAATGCTAATGCAAATGAAATGGTGCAAACGAACATACATAGTTCGTAGTCCGAGGTCCGTAATAGCGCCCATAATATACCAGCAATTAGTTCATTGAGGACATATAATAACGCTCCAACATTAATAATATTCTCCTCGCGGTGAACTGGAAAGTCACCTCACAAGGGACAATATTCACGTGAAATTTCAAACCGTTGAGAATTTCACGGTGAGGCATTCCAAGTGTCCAGTATGACCACGAATATTAAAAAAGCACTGGGGGTCATACTCCGGACTCCTGAGTTGTGCCATGGCAGAATTCAGGTATCACACATTCATTGCTAAATGGTGGCTTTTCGTCTATTTCTGAGGGAAACACATGCAGTCCTGATAAGCAGAATCTGAATTCACCCCATTTTGACGTGCACTAACCACAGACGGGCGGAATCCCAGTGGTACCCGACTTTATGCCATTAGGGCACTTTACTGAATGAAAGTTAAGGTGGGAAAATCCCCTGCATATGGAAGGTAAACACCTCACTGTAGGAAAAATCGGACTGAGAGATACTAAGAACGGAACAGGTGACACATTCTGCCTAGGGCACCTGAATTAAGAAATTAAAACCTATGAATCCAAATTTTACAACCGAATATTGTCCCTTGCCGGTGGAATGAGTGCGGACGAGAGTAGACCAAAACCGACGGACCAAGACCAGACCAACCGGGCAATCATTTTATTCCGTGTATCAGACGATTACTTCACTAATTCATTCCGTTGGTAACGTTAGGATTTGGAATGCACGAGTGGACGTTGAAGGGAAAAGCAAAGCGGAGTAGTTTTTCATTCGACGCATGAAGCCCTGAAGGTCTCCCGTCCCCCATAATTCATTGAGGAACCGGCCGGCGAACAGTAAGCATACAAAGTAACTTTTACCCGTGTGTGTGGCTTAGGACTTTCTCTACTGCACTTTTGGTTGGATAGAAAGTGATGCAAATCATTTCCATAACACTGCTTTAATGCTCCTAACTCAATGGAATACAAACTCAACTACCATTCCCAAAAACCCAAGCCTAATCGTCGGCCTTTTCTCTTCCGTCGTACATAAAATTGAGACCAACATAAGCCAACGAACGAAACGAAACCAACCCTTTTAAACTCCAAAACCTTCCACAGTACAATACCAGCATTTTATTTGAAATTACTACGACTATGAGAGCTGAAATATCCGAGGATAAAACATTAAGCCTGGAAATATATCATACCAATGGACAAAAAAAAAGTACTACGTTCTAGATCTGGATTGTGGAATGGTGAAAGTCCACCATGTTCATGTTTAAGGGTTGGCCAGGGTTCTACTTTGATTTCGAAGCCAGTAGAGAATGTCGAGAATGTTTATGTCGGATTATTTTGTCCCATACCCGTAAACACTTTAAAAAAGGAAAAGTGCAAATGAACTTTCACCCCATTTTCACTTGTTCAAATAGTGAAGGGATTAGAAGTTAATGATAACAAAAGATACAAAATTGTAGAAATTGGAAGTAGTACAGCCACTGATAATGCAATCTACATGGTGCAAATAAATTTTGAGGTAAATGAAACTAACCCAGGCAAGATGAAAAAAATCTTAAATGTTTAAAATTCATGAATGCCATAAAATTAAAGTTAAATGTATTGTTATAGTCATTTAAACGAAAGTTCAAATTTGTGCTTTATCAGCTGATCGAATTGCTGACTTGTAGGCCTGAATAAATATACATGATGTGACTCTTCACCAGAGAAGTTACTCTTAAGGCCCCATCGACCGAGACAATCAAACCGAGATCTCTGAGGACCCAGTACCCAGGACACTCAACCGTACAAGAAATTTGGAAGTCGGTAGACCAGGATTTGAACCCGAGCTATGCCGGGCCATCAGTACACTAAGCCTTCCTGAAAGCGATTACCTACGACTCACTAGATTCTAAATAAAATTTGACTATGTCAAGAGAACTAAAATATTCTCATACCATAACTAAAAACTTAATTTTAAATTCTTGTACCTGCCACTCTAAAATATGGTATTCATTCAAACATGACTGGGACTTCATGTGAGGTTGACAAATGTTAACAACAAGAACGTAATCGAGTTGAAAAAGAAGTGAAGGAATCAATTATAGAAGTTGAGAACTATAAAATAGATCAAGTATTTACCTCCCGAACATGCTTCACAAGGAGACAGTTTTATCTCTGGATGAGTAGTTGGAGTTCAAGGTGAAGGGACGGAGGATGAAGATGACGGGTGAGTCGTTGTTGCTGGGCTTTGGTAGAAATGTGTGTAAAAGTCCGGCTCTGACATGACACATGGAAACTTCTGAAGGATTTCTTGGATTTTCAGCTTTCGTCGTACGTGCGGCTGAGAATATCTATGAAAGTTCATATAAGAAAAAGTCCGTCAGTTGAGAATATAGGGTGGCTCATAATCATTTGACCTTTGAAAATCGAAAATCCGTTATATGCGGCAATGGGTTCTTATTTTATCACTGAACGGTCTAAAGTAATACATCGTAAATCGCCGATTAGAGGCCGGATGTCCAAATGAAGCTGAGTTTTCTCCCGCTTGCCCTTTCGCCATTCTTACGAAGAAAGTGGAGGAGTAAAACGCTATGAGCCACCCTGTATATATTGTAGACATCCAAACACCGGAAATTCTGAATCCTGAACATTTCTTCCCCAGTAATTTCTCCTGATAAATGTCTATGTAATGTAAATTACAGATGTTACTCACGGAGCATTACACAGAGCAATGAAATGTGTATTTACATAGATAGTAGTTGTCCTACTAAAATCCTTTCACATTAAGTCAATATGTACTCGTCTAATTTAGTTCTTCTATTTAATTAGAACATTCTATCTCAATTAACCAAGGATTTTCTCTCGTACGCACTCACTAATTTCCTGGCTCTAAGCTTGA
>JAQGCA010000643.1:0-24492 GCA_034698945.1 Protaphorura quadriocellata
TGTTCATATAATACTAGATAACGACTCTGGGAATCACCCAAGCACAAAAGTGGGAATAATTAGCCCAGCTTACCCTAAATTTTTGAATTCTGGTGTCATTTTGGGGGGCATGGAGCCTTTCTTCCAATTAGAACCGGTTAAGCTGTAGTGGACTGGATTTAACAACGGGTGCGATCCATTTGTCAAGTACTTATACAAATACTAAGGAGGGTTGAACAATTGAATAATTCCTTGAATTGCTACTCTTTAGAGTTTCGTACGGTTTTATGGTTTAGTTATATACGGGTATTTATAGGGTAGTATGTATTATACTAATTTATGGGTATGGTGTTTAGGAACGTCGATACTAGGCTACGGAGTGAGATCCAGATGTGATCTGGTCTGTTTAGTCAATTACAGTCAATAGTTTATACACAAAAGGTTTTGTTTGTTTGTTTGCTTGTGTTGGAGTCTTTGAGTCTTCTAAAGCATTCCTCACAACAATTACAAAAATAAAAATAATTTTTAGCCTACTTGCGTACTTTAACCTTGTCTGAAAATAAATTGTAGCCTAGTTAATTACTGGTAAATGCATTACGAATCATTTAGTAAGCATTATTAACGGATGCGACGGATGTGATGAAATAATTATACGACATAATTATGCTAAGCTTGCTTAACTAAAGGATGCGACATACAATAACATCAGAGTGGAAAGCGTCGAAAGTCGAGATTTTGGTTAATGGCTATGGTCGATGCCGGACACGGACTTTGACAAATTGTTTTTCAAAACACCACCCCCATCGGGGGTTCTTTTCTTTATTTTTTCGAGGACGAGTGGATAATTTGCCTGCCGTAGGCGGGCTTCATTGCTGGGTAGTATTATTGAGGATAATTAAAGACGAATGAACATTATACATACAGAGGAAATCTTCGTCCGACCGACTTTACCACCAATTTTTATTGCGACATACATCAACACCAAAGCACTTTATGACATGGAATAATCCATATTTTCAATAATTAGGCCAGCCAAAACATTTACTAATATTTCTCATTGATGTGCTCCTTTCTTTCTCGGATCAGTTCCCTCACAGGTCCTAGCTAACCAGGACACACTTTATAAGTTAGCCGTGGGATACTACTTACTCCGACTTTGCAGTAATTTAAATGTAACAGATGGGAGGAAAGAAAGATCGAGAAATCCATACAAACACGCCAAGTATGTACAATGTGTTTGGAAAACGCGTGGTTGCTCTCAGCAGTTTTAGAATCAGAGGAAGATCCAATGCCCGGATGCAAAAGTCAAAACAAGAGCTGTTGACTTCAAATGTGAAAAGCTCGGGCCGCGTAGCTCTCTGTTCTAGATTAACAAAATTTTCCTCGTAGTGCCATCGCTATGTGAAAATGTGAGGATCTTTTACCGTCACCCGAAGAAACTTTTGCTAGGATCCAATACAATGCAAGAAACTTTATCCTGTTAAGCCTTAGTACGACGCCACCCCAGAAGTTCTACTAAATTTTTGTGTTGTGTCATTTATAACATATTACTACAGCTAATTCTCCCTGAAATACCCTTGCCTTTATGAAAACCGAGACCTGGAACGTGATTTCCTTGTCTTTCCCTCAATCTAGTAATTTAAGGATTATTACGATTTTGTTCTGGAGGATTATTCTCTAATGAGCATCATGGTATGGCAGGCAGATGATGACGAAGAGATTTTTCTATAAAATACCAGAGTCAGAGTCAGAGAATTTATTATTAATGTCATAAAGTTCAATAGCCCAAACAGTTCAGTATAATAACCAAATTGATTTCCATTGGGTGTTACAGTATTCCGACAAAAAGCTTGCTGTTTTAAACAGCCATTTTGGCCTAATTATCTTAAACTTTGAGTAAATAAATGAATAATAAATAATCTTAAACAATACAAATGCTAAATAATGAAGGGCAAACTTACGAAAAAATTACATGGCAAAATATCACATTTCCTACGTAAAGTATGAGCATTTTTTTCAGATTATAGCTTATGAAACTTTTTTTTCTAACCGTGGGTTGCGGCTGCTAACTGTAGAATCAGAGTTAGAGTGGGTCACGGTAAGATAGTGGCCAACGTAAGTATAACGGTCAGAACGGGTTCAATATTATTAATTCAATTGTCTCTACGGACCATTCGTCCGAGACTGAGAGAGTTTATGAGAATTAAATCAATTCAATTTCCCGTTTCCCAATTTGTAATCCCGAAATAATTCAGAGGGCCTGCTTTAAATTCATGCTAAATAGTAGAATTGTGACAAACTATTTGAATGGGACCACAGTAAATTAGGCCCTTTATGATAATTTGACTGACCCCCTAAAACTTCGGGTATTCCACTTTTTGGTGTTGAGATATTGATGAG
Organism: Protaphorura quadriocellata; assembly: GCA_034698945.1. Lineage (NCBI taxonomy): Eukaryota > Metazoa > Arthropoda > Collembola > Poduromorpha > Onychiuridae > Protaphorura > Protaphorura quadriocellata. Next base: position 2,380 of record JAQGCA010000643.1, read on the forward strand.
AATTTAAGGAGTGATCGTTGAAACTGTCTGATCTTTTTTCTATTTGGTTCGGAAGAGTGTTATTTGTATTTGTAGGTCTCGAATGACAAATTGAGTGTTGAAAGATTGTTGTTCTTTGTTTTCAGAGCCCTACGTCCTCCTCTTATTTCCATGAGAGACTATGGCATCTGAACCCTCAAAACTCAAGCCAGTTCACCCCAATCAGTGGTAAGTTCATCAATTATCGGCTAACACCCTTCACACCTGAATGTGTACTTTTATTTTCTTGCTCTATGTTCTGTACAGTAATGTTACAGAACCTCCTTATTTTGCAGCGAAATTGGAAAAATTAAGAAATACATAGTCGCCTATAAGGTTGTCTGAATAGAGACTGGGTTTGTTTGTTACTTTTAAAATTTCTTGGAAGTAAGATTACCATTATTTCTCCGTTAGACAATATGTCGCATTTACAAAGTCCATTTAGGAATCGCATACATGGTGTGAAGACTAACATGCCCTCTAAAGGGCATGCCTGTTCAAATGGAATCGGTTTAGAGTTAGATCGTTATCACGAATTCGAACAAATTCGTAGATTCGTGTCAACATCATTTCCCCATTAATCCCAGTGCACATTATTCAATTCAACACACATATCCGATATTTGCTCAAGTTCACCACGTACTCTTGTACTCGTAGATAGATAGATAGATGAAGGCTTTTTCTATTTGGTCAATCTTTTCAGAATAAAGTGTTGTAAACAAGAGGACCATGTCTGATAACAAGAATAATAACAAGAATAAACTTCTTACACTAAAATCGCATAAAACATTAAATTAATAATCCAATAATTCACATCTAAATACCAAATATTTTAATCTTAAAAGAAGACATAATCATTTAGACGTTTGTTAGTTTGTCAAACGTCTAAATGATTATGTCTTCTTTCAAGATTACATATCGGATTAATATCGTACGGACTCAAACGTGGAGAATAGTTGATTCCAAGGAATGGCAGAAATAATGAGCGTTTCTAAAGTTCTAGTATGCTACGGATGATTTTCCCCAAAATGTCAAGATGGACTTTATGGTCTGTGTCAGTCTCTGTCATTCCGACTCAATGGACTGAGAAGTGGATCTATTTTGCAAAATTCCTTCACACCTCAATTTAGTGCCACCCGTTTGGGTCTCCAATATTTCTGTACAGGTTCTCCTGGTTTGTAGACGCCTGGCTTACTATGTTAATTTATCGTCGTTGGAGTTCCCGCTAATGTGGCTTACAACGTAAAGTGCATAAAATGTTCCAAGGAGCACACTCAGGATTTATTTCCCTCTATTTACTAGAGCGAATAGATAACCTGACTCCTTCGACTGCGACTTTGAGACATTCGATGGAGTGAAGAAGTTATATTTATAAAGTGTTCTGAGAACACTCTGCGAAGAGTCACACACACACACCCAAGCTCAACTTGCTAAGTCTTCTCAATAAATTAATTCATTGTTTAGTTTAGTTTGTTACCTTCACGTTAGATAAAACTATATAGCCCGAGACTCTATTTCTCCGCCTTAAGGAACATCCTTAACCTTCCGGAACCGATTTTGTTTCTTATTATCCGTCACTTCTTGTATTTGGACCCGTTTGAAAATATGTAAATGCAATCACTCACTCACATCTGCAAAGGCAAGAAGGTTTGTTCCTGATTCGACTCACGCCGATCATTATAACTTAAAACTTACATTACATGTAGGATGGAACGAATGAGATAAGAGCAATTCACAATTATCTCTACGATCGCACATGAAGAAGAATAGTTTTTTTGGAGCATATCAGAACTCAAGCATGTGATCGTGATTCCGTCGCTTCAGCCACTTACATTTCATGAATGACATATCATGGATTTCACTCGGGTAGAGTTTCCCTCCGGAATTTAGGAATCTCGACAATGTGTCAGTCACTCACTCCGATTTTTCTTACAACATAAATACAATTACTCCACGCTATACTTACTTACAACTGTACTGTCCTCGCCTCATAAAGGCTGCCCAATTTCGACGTTATTCTACATTATGTACCACGATTGTTTGACTTCTCCTATAGGAGGAGGGGTTGTCAATGAATTTTGTTATGTACACACAAACATTTCAAGTCCGATCAATATTCGTAGTCTGTTTCAAGTTTCAAGTTCAGTTTTATTCAGATGTCTTGGCGGGTCAACAATTCATTAATACAAAATCAACGAACATACGGTTGCTCTCACCCCAGTGACAGCATATAAATAAATCAATAATTGATTTACTTTTATAATTATTAAAGATTTACACCAATTTACACATTTCAATCAAGTTAATCATAATACACAACTTCAAATTAATGCGACCTCCTGGTCCTGGTTCTTGCTTTCGTATCACATTTGTGTCAAGGGGAATATTTGGGTTTATTTTCTTAATTTGAGAAACTGTCAAATATTGGATTAAAACTCTTGACCATACGAAACCAAACAAATGTAAATTGTTGAGAGAAGTGCTGAGAGTAATCCCAAATTTCAACCATTTGAATGCAATGCTACACATCATAAATAGAAGCATGTGCGGAATATATTGCATTATTTCCTTAGGTGTATATAAAATTGGACTATTTATCGGTTAAATTAACTGTTCCCGATACTGATGTTAGAAGATTGACGAAGCTAGGCACCCCGGACAATTTGTGCATGGGAATAATGATTATCACATTTTGAGATATTTCGCAGCTGTAGATCTTGACATTCGAGAACTTGTTAGTCCAATCCGTGGCAGAATAAGGTATTCTCGGCGAAATTAGAGCGTACATTTACGATGCAGTCTCTAGCTGTGATCCTTACAGTCAGGTCGTTAAAGGGTGATTGGAGGTCATGAGAATATAGTCGCAAGGCTTTAACTACAGGAAGCACAGTATAGTTATCTTTGTGGAATAAAAATACAGATTATCTAGCAAACAATTTGCAATTTGTGTTGTATCATTCCCATAATGGAAACACTGATATTGCATTTTTTGCTTTATGTTAAAGGCTGGTCACCATAGAGTTAGAAATTTCAGATTGTTTCTGTTTCTATTTCTCCTAACCCAGGGCAACTCCACGTTGTTTGTTGTTTGGCCTCTCGGCCTAACCGGGTGGGTCAGTCTCTGTAGGGGGCATGAGGCATTTTTGTTTGCTGAAACAACAAACAACGTGGAGTTGCCCTGTCCTATCCGAAGTAAGAAAAAAGAACTAGCTAATATTTCTAACTCTATGCTGGTCACCGTTTATTCGGACTTTCTTCCATCCGAACACTTGTACCCCTACACAGGCCGTTCGCATCCCCAGTTCGTTGGGAACAGTCTCAATATTCGGAATCTTCTGTCTATCTTGTTGAACTCAGTCACTCTCACTTCCTGACTAGTCATTTAGTTCAGTCAAAGAGACCACTTGACTAAGGGTGCTCCCAAACGATAATGTAAGTGCATGAACTAACAATGAATTAAATAGGGACGAGGGATTTTTTTTAGGCCTCAGTTAAGTCCAGTCTTCCAGACGTACTTCCGAGTCGGTGTAAATAGCAAACCGACACGCTCAACAAATTGAATCCCGGGTGGGAACAAAGTAGGAAAAACAAGGAGCCGGGCTGTTGACTTATTGCTTCCATTTATGCACTGGTGTGACGATGTGGGAATTTGTACGGTCCATACACACACACGATGGAATGGAATTGGGAAAGCAATAATTCATTCTTCTCCCTTTGTTTTCCTTATGTTCAGTTTCCAACATAAAACTCTTCTCTAACAAACCTCGGCACTACACTTTCTTCCAAAACCCTTTTCATTTCCACACAGAACATGTCTTTACACTTAAAACATTGTCAACTACAAGTTCCACACCCAGAGCGTTTACTCAAAAAAGTCCATTCAAGCATTTTCAAGAAGATGCTATAACTTCAGCTTATGGTAAAATTACTACTGTACAGCTTAAATAAAAAAAAATGAAGATAGATCTTTACACTAAAATATGTTGAATTTAAACAATTTGGATGCTCTTTACTCTTTTGCGAGTGTACGACTTCCAATAGTTTTGGTTTAATGCCGTTCGAGTATATTTCAAAAGACATACATATGTTCATGTATGCGGAGAGCGGATAGGCACTTTACTATACAAATGACTCTTTAACTTCAGAAATCTGGAACCGTACCGGAAATAAATCGGATAGTAGATTACTCTGCGTTTGCAAACTTGTAATAAATGTAAAACACACTTTTGTAATGTCTTAGATATACACATAAATTTTTTTTAGCGTAAAATAAATGAAACTGATCTTCCAGAGGAAATAACTCCCTTGAAATTCAGATTTTATACGCTTTTTGTGTGAGGGTTAAGCATAGCGAAAGCCGAGTGGAAGTCCAGGAGAAATTCACAACAATTAGTAGAGAATTTCTCAATCCCAATGCTCCGTGTTGAGGAGTCTCTAAATCAATGTCGGCAAAATTTTACTTCGAATGATACTGAAAGACTCCGCGCCCGGATTTAAGAAAAGTATGAGCTTAGATATTCAGAGATTTCTGACTTTATTACGAATACATACTCCAGGGATAGATGGATAGGTGTGTTATTGATTTAGATTTAAGACCTTTAAGTGTAGATTTACGCTTCGATAAGTTGGTATACTAGATCGACCAAAGGTTTGAATTGATTTGATTTGATTCTTTATTAGTGTGATAATCCAAAGTATTCAAACATACAAGTATACAAATTAATTGTCTTAACAACATGAGAAAATGAGCGTTGACATTCAAGGCATTTTGGGTTTTAATTTGCAGACTTGGATGAGCCCCTTACTCATGGAGAGTCTAGTCTGAACCGTCTAAGCCTTATTGTGGAGAATATAACTCGCGCCGGTCGTCAAAAGAATGACATCAGTGAAGGTACGCCTGGATCTCCATTAATTCACACGGCTCTATGTACTTAAGAAATCAGAGTATGAACGAATTGAATTATACATTTTCTTCATCCGGCCGTTCGAAATATTGCACACGAGTGACTATTTTTTAAAACTAATTTGTGCTTTTCTCATTTTGAAGTAAATGTGTAGATACCATATTAGTATTGTAAATTCAACATGAAAGGGTGAAAAGTATATGAATAAAGAAGTATATTGTAATTGTTACTTCGATTAATAAATTTGACGTTTTAACAAATAATTTAATTAATTGATACTCACTGTAAGGCTTGGTCAAACATCTGCGTAATTATACTGAAGATGAGATTGGCGTTCCACTTGGATTAAGGTAGTAAGAAAAAACTCAAGTGGAGAGGGGAATCTTCCTATGTAATCACATCTCATAGAGATAGATGCGTAAAGGCTTTTTTATTTGGCCAGTCTTTTGAGAATAAACTGTTATAAACAAGAGACCATGTTTGATACCAAATCAATGACGTGTTGCTCCAAACATTCAGTCAAATTATGGGAAGGGATGGTTTCACTGAAAATTCCAGTTGTACACATAATAGGAGTCTTTAAAATCTGGAACAACCAGTGAAACGTGCACCACTCTAGAGCAGTGACCAGGGACAACCTTGGTCCTTGAGGATTTTACCCACGACGTAATAAGAGGGAGGTTACCCGGCCGTTTTTAGTGTAGTAGTCTAGTTATATGTTCCAATTCCAATGAAAAGCGAACTCACCTCAGCGAACCAAACAAAGTAGCTTTATATTCGCCGCGAGTGAAGTTCGACTGGGGATGCCGTTGATATCCGCGAAAGTGACCTCAAACTTCACGTTGAGATTTGAGATAAGAGAGACTTTATTGGTCAAAGTGTAGTTATGCACGCGTACATTTTCACGCGCATCGTGCTGGAACGTTTTATTTGAACGAATTCGAACGAAACGGTTTCTGCTCACGATACGTTGTTTGGAGTCGGAAAAATGAAACATTTTGAAATAATTATCATATATTTAATGTAGATCTAAGAGAATCTCCACCCCAAAACCTTTACCCATGCATCCCCGGGGGATGAGCAAGAAGAAATTGAAAGAAGTCATAAATTTATGAGACGACGGAGAGGGAAAACGCGTGTCAGTCAAGTTTTGTACCAAACTGGGTGGATGTTGTTCATTAGGTTAAAGAGTGTTTTTTAGAAACAGTTCCATTTCCTCTCATTTTGACTTCTCTTCACTTAATTCGTTTGTAAAAAGTCAAGACTACTAGAAGCATGACTTCAACTATTGTCACATACGTGCACCCGTGTATCCACTTTGCCACTTCTCATGGTAAAAGAAGTCTTTCAGATTGCAATAAAAACAAAACAGGGAGTTGAAGATTGGGACTGCTGACGACGAGATATTACCAATAACATCAATCCCAGTTTACGATGCTCTTGAGGATCATAAAAAGACTCCTACATTCCGCCTTTACGTTGACTAGGAGAAAGCAAAATCTATCTTTGATTTCATTTTCATTTCCCATTAACTCGTAAATTTTTTAGCTGACATGTACTAATAGCTCCCCGTAAATAATAGAAGTGCATAGAATGAATGAATGATGAGAAATACACCATACACCGCGCACAAGCTCGTTTGGGACCCCGTCCAAAAATTCAATTAGAAAATCACAGAGGATTGTGCCTTGTTGAACCTTGAAGACGACATTCATGACTTGTGTTGTAAACATTTAACATTACATATTAACTAAAATGATTCGATACTTTTGATGTTTTGGACGGATGAGACTCTTTGAAAGGATAACATAATTTAGATAACCCGTGAGAGGAGACGAGAGCCGTCAGGAAGAAGGGTGGTTTATAGTGACTGCTTTTCAGGAGGAAAGTACTCTAGCTGCAACTCACCAATATGGCTACACAAATTCATGCCGGCTCCTGGATGGCCAAACTTTGGCGCCGAAGTTTATTTGTGCCATGGGCTCTTTTACGGACACAAAACAATGAACAAGTTATTTAGAAAAGTGCTTACGGTATTAATAGGATTCAATTAAAATTCATTTACGGGCCGAAATATTTTCAAATACGCATGCGTAGGATTGAGTTTTTTCAGCTTGTAGGTTATTAACTTTGTTCTGGATTGCTGGAATTCCTGAAATTCTTGGAATTCCTGAAATTCTTGGCATTCCTGAAATTCTTGGCATTCCTGAAATTCTTGGCATTCCTGAAATCCTTGGAATTCCTAAAATTCTTGGAATTCCTGAAATTCTTGGCATTCCTGAAATTCTTGGTATTCCTGAAATTCCTGGAATTCTTGGAATTTTTTACATGCATCAGACCCGGATAGCAACTCTAATAAAGAAGCAAATAGATAAATGAGTTTCCCCCGGCGTACATCCCTCATAATTGAAACAAAACTCCAGTTGAATTAGCACAGGAGTTGTTTTGAGTGCAACCCACATCGTCGTCAGAGTAATCCATCAATCACTGGATTGTGTGTGCTTTAAGATATATGAGATTATGGAAATCTTTCTACCACAGGGCATTATTAGGATTAGGATGGGTAAAATAATACTTCGTAATTACAATAATGCATGGGAAAGTGTACCTATGTTTATATGCTAGCTCAAGTTGTTTAAGAAAATAAGCAGACAATTTTACATAGTGCACTTTAGTGGGAATAATTTCAACTCATTAATTCTTAATAACATTATATATTCAGTTGGTAACACTGGAACATTGGTAACAAATGGTAATAGCACTGCGAAGATCTTTTAAAGTTTATTTATTTGGGTGGCCTAGCAACCGAAGAAAACCAGAACACTGTATTACAATTTCTGATAAAAATATCATTAAAAATATAGAATCGACTAGGAAGACAGGAATGTTGATATTTTTGAGTTGCTTAGCAACCAATTATTTAAAACGTTCTGGGATATTTTTGAAAAACTGATATACACTCGACAACTCTCCTACCGCTCTCCGGCGGACTTGGCTTGCTGCTGCGTAATAACTAGTAATCTTGTTAAATTGGAAGTTTTACGTGTAAAAAAAAGGTACGAGTAGTTTCAAAGATAATGTGATGCATACGGTAGAAATATTTTTTAGAAATATTATATTGAGTAGAAATATGCAATTAGTCAGCAAGCACGTCGGACATAGAGATTTTGGTGTAAATTGTTAAATGGATTAAGTTGTAGTACGTGAAGGGTGTCAGTTGAGTACATTGTGCATATGTCTTAAAATTAAGGGTCTGAAAGACCGTCTATGTTTATGTTTATCGTTCAGAAGAGGATGTAATGAGAATTCTGTGCGAACGAGACTCTCGAACAAACAACTTGGAGGCAGTTGCTAGTTGGTGTCCGCTGATAATAGTTTGACCAGATTCACTCTGCTGCCGTTCAATGCTCTCAAAGAAACAACAAAGGAAGGGTCTCAATTTCAGCAGGGAAAACTAATAATTACTTACTTCAAACACTCATGTCGATGAATTATAAGGGGTCTATTTTCTACTTGTGTTTCCACTATGTTAATCTGATTGCCATCACAAGTATTCTGATTCGAAAGAATGTCTGTTTGGTAAAGTTGCCCAGCTGTTGTGTATGTCCTGTCCTTCGCTAGGTTGCGAAATAAATGCATGGCATTACATCTCGATGCGAAACTTACCCAGACTAGCGGATTTATCGTGCTATAAAGGGTGACAGCAGCCGATATTATGTATGCGGCTCGAGACGAGATGAGCAAAGATAACAGTATCGTATTATCAGAAGTAATTAATTATATTTCAATTTTGTCTATATGGAATTGGAATTAGTATAATTATTATGTAGTATTGCTATTGAGTGATAATATTGTGCGGTGACAATCACCCCTTTCTCTACAACATGGAGACGTGCGGGTGCGACACATCTTGACCAGATCCCTCGGTCCGAACAATCTTGAGGCGTGGCTGGACCTTTTTTTATTGTTATTCTCAAGGAACCTCGACTACGCTCTCCTCTAATAGGTACTCCAGTACTGACCTCGTTGTTTACAAAATGACTCCAGAGGTCAAAAATGCCCCATGCAATCCATGCACTTCACATTGTGTTGCCACGGGATTGCCCGTCGAAAATTCACCCGTTGCAAAAATGTAGAGTTTGAAAATTATTTTTCAGTACTGGCCTACCTCTTAAGGGAGATGTTTTATTTACCTTGATTATTCTCATAATTAGAGTACCTCATGATTTTAGACTGCAATTAACTGGTGACGCGATCGTCGGTGCCGGGTTCCCGGGCAACTCCCGAATTCCTGCACAAGGTCGGATAAAGAATCAGTCTCTGGTGTTTTCTTCGCTCACTGATGGCTCAATTGGCTACTGAATAAGCAGTTTTCTATCATTTTACTTCTTCTGTTGCCGTTGTACCGTTTTATATGAAATTATTTTACCCCGATTTTTGTAGTTTCCGGAGGTATTCAGGAGACGGGTACGCATTCTGCTTGAAGCACCCAATTTGATTTTCTTTCTAATCGGTGACTGGGTTGTCAGCGCACCTTTTGTTGGCCTTCCCGGAAAGTTCTGTCACAGTCTGTTTTTATTTTAATCCATCTTCAGACAGTACTTTTCACGACTTTCAAAATTCAGGTTTGCTTGACCACGCAACCTTGTGAAATCTGCATTTGAACTTTAACTTTTTAAGTGACTTGAAACTGACTGGGCTGGCTTCATTGCAAAAAAAAATTGTTTCGGATTGAATTTTACGCTCTAAAATAATACCATTGGGTTCGTGCTTTTTGTTCCACAGTGTGCGTAAGTATCTGTTTTAATTATAAGTCATTAGGAGCAAATGAATAGCAAATTAAAAACAGTAAATTCGAATATTCATTTTCCAGTCTTTATTCAAAAATAATGTGATTGAACAATCAACTCTTGGTGTTACCGCTCATTCATAGAACGGAATGTATAAAATATCAAAAGAATTCAAATAATTCTGCTTACTGTTCACTGTTCACTGCATACAAGCAACGTGGTTCAGTCACAAGTGCATTTGATTATACCGGTGGTACAGATATCAGATTCAGATATGCCGCTAGATTATCAGGTAACACAGCAACTAGTTAGTAGTATCCAATCAGTTAGATCTGATGGATTTAGTTTCGAATGGAATAACATAAAAACGTCCAACAAATTTAAGTAGACTCAAATTGATCAGCAATATTTCTGCTAAACGACTTGCACTACTAACAATCGACTAGGTCACTGTACTGTAGGTAGCTATTAATTAGATAGAATCACAAACATCCCACAAAACAAGCACACCATAAAATGTAATTACGATAAAGGCTGAGCGCGAGTTCGGCACGGGTAACGAGTCAATCGGTTCGGCGGATTTTAAACCAGACCGTACCGAATTCTAAGATTTCGGGTCGTAACAATATCTGACATTGACCTGCGAAAATCCGAACTGTGCAAAATTGTTAGTGAAGGCATAAAGAGATTGCTGGAGTGAGTTACCTCGAATTAATTAAAATACAGAGATAAACACAAAGGCATACGATTGGACAGATAGATACAAGAGTGAGAGAGGAGTGTCAAATTGAAGAATCGGGAAGAAGACTATTTTTCTCACGCCATTGACTAGTCGTAGAATATAGTTCAACAGTCAATACCATATACACACTAACAACAATTAATAAGATTGAGATCTTTGTAAAACAAAATATAACATGACGTTACATGTACAACAAAAATTAATCAAGTATCGCTAAAATGTATAAATTAGTTAACAAATCCATTTTACAAAAATTAAAATGTTTAAATAGCCAGGTATGCAGATTAAACGTTAAAATTCCATATTTTCTAAACACCAAACCCCAAACATGTGCCTTGTTTGGAAATACACACTCATTTTTATTATACGCGATGATAATTACATCCCCTCCGGTTTCGGTAATGTAGTGTCGTAGGCTCGTATCAACTGGGACTGTGTCACTGTTCCGTGCTCCTCTTGAGAAAATGCGTATCCATCTAATATTCCATATAAATTTTGTAAAAACTTTCTTGAAATAGAATATAATATTACCCCAAAAATGATGATCAAGAATAATCGTGAAAAAAACAAACAAAAGAAGCATTGATTCTGGGCCTGGGTCTGAAGCAGCCTCTTATGAACGATAATGGTAAATAAACATGAGATGAATTTGATTCCCAGCTGGCCCAAACGTTAACAAAAGTTTCATAGAACCAATAAAAGCCACCGCATGGAAGAAGAGCGAAGTTAATTAGAGATGACTGTTAGACTTGACATCACTTACGCGATAACTCCATGTCGCGATTACGATCTTCAGCTGAACGTCTAAACACATTTCTGACATTCCGTAATAAACGGGCAGTTTCACTAAGTCTACAATGTGCGAAAAATAAACAGAGAAAATCATTCAAACAATCAGTCACAGTCAGAGACAATTCTCATTTTCTAGATCAAAGTTGCCCCATCAGTTTGCCATTGCCTTGACATCTTTTTAAGCTGTTCTGTTCTGATAAAGTTATTGACCTCCGTTTTCGGATATTTAATTTCGTTTCTACCAGTACTCCGAACGAATCAGTCCTCTTAATGAAACTCGACCCTCTTAAAAATCTGAAGTCGGAATTGATACGTATTTTTTATTTAAATATTGGTTCAAGAGAGCATTCCGTTCTCTGCCAATATATGGCCAAATCGTTAGAATCGCTAGGAGTACTGGACCTGAGTATGCGCCTACCTTTGAAGTTTTTACACAATTTTACAGTTTTTTTCGGAAGGCGCTGAAGACTAAATGGTAATAACTTAAGTAGTATGAATCTAATGACTTTATATTTGAACATTTAGTGATTGGATCAAATCAAATCACTTCTTCTTTTTCTCAACAGTGTTTAAGAATCAAGAAAATAATAGACAGAAAACTTCGAAGAGTATGTACAGGGGTTTTGGATCTAAGCAAATTTTCAAACCCAAACCGTCTAAATTATGCGGGACAAGCTATTAAAAACAAGTATCACCGATTTAAGTGTCTCAATAAATAATGCAGTCCACCTGCAGAACTCCGTTGTTTCAAAAATAAAAATAAAAAAAATTCCGGAGAGAAATATTTGAAAAATTACTGGAGAAACGTTTTCTTCAATTCATTTTTATACAAGTCGTACGATCAAATTGTAGACACAAATGACACGATCGCAAAATGAGTACTTTTCAATTGTCCAGTGATATTGTATTTTTTTTTGACGTTCGAATTCTAAGCTACCGATAATTAAAGAAAACAATGTTATCCAGTCAAAACCGCTGAAGCCTGATTATTTCATGTGATTAAGGGATGGGATTTATGATCTTTCAGGGAAGGCAAGGAATGAAAACTTCAGCCTGAAATGAACATATAGCTTAGAAAAATCACGTAATGGAGTAAAGAAATTAGAGAGACATACGAGATAGAGAGAACATAGAGATTAGTCAACAAAGATACGTAGAAAATTAAAATTGTACATTCACAAGTCAGCATCATGCATTCACACCGGAGAACCAAATTTTATCATAAATGGGTTAGGGAATAGGTAGATTTGTTGAACCGAACGAACGTGACCTTCTCGTCCTCGACAGCACCTACACCCGTTCAAATTTGGGATTATTTAAACAATTATTCGTTATATCATATCTAGAATTTGATATTATAGTCTCTGGGGAATTTCTTGCAAATACTCAAAATAAAAGCAACAACATGCGTCCAGAAGTCAATCCAAGCTCACAGAATGGTTCGCCATTCAATTCAATACCCCACAAAACATTCAACAAATAGTGACGTCAACCTTCGGAAACAATACAATCAAACCTTAGCCTTAAGCACATGCCGTTGAGAGGGCGTGTCACTTGCCCGTTTCATAACGTTCGAGGCGCGCTCGCGATTAATTTGGTTTACGCATCTCTTCCATTCCAATGAATTGACTATTGATCAATTGCCATTGATGGCGGAGTTGAATTTTTTTTCCCAACTTTTATCAATTCTAAAATCTAGTAAATTGAAAGTGAATGACACGTTAATGATCTGATAATGAATCAATAAATCAGCAAGTCAAATCGAGCAATCATCTCAGGAAAATGTTAATTTTACAAAAAATTAATAATCTGTGGATGGAAAATCCTCAGGCCAGGAACCCAAAAAAACCAAATCCCTCAAAGATTAAAAACTGTATCTGTATTAATTACGTAATACTTACAACGAACAAGTTGTCCGAGCGCATGCATAGGTCTGAAAGAAAGACAAGTTGACAAATTTATTAAACCAAAAAATTTCTACGCAGAAAACGAGTAGAAAATCGATAGGTTCGACCCTTTGACACTATGACATGGTGAGAGACGGACATGACATGAAATATCATTCTCAGTACATATTTCAATATATAACTCTTTACCGTTCCGAGTGTTGTACAGAGTTTCTTTCAGTTAAAGAAAAGCGAATTAGCACAGGTAATTTAGACGTATTGGCATGTAACTTGTACATGCTGAAACTTTTCCCAATAAATAAAAGCAAAAGCACAATGTCCTGGCTTTGTTGCCCGAAGCTGAAAGAAATTGGCGAGGACTACGACAGTTAAATTGCAACAGCTTTAAAGTCTCCAAAGGATATAATTTAACTAAGGAAGCGTCTACAAAACTCAAAAGATACTGCAGCACCCGCAGCACCTAAGGAGCCGTTGCATGCAAAATGAAGTAGATCCGACAGATGATGGGAAAATGAAAAAAAGACAAAACAAAAGCAATAACTACCGCTTCTTGGACGGCATTGCACCTCAAATAGATTTAAAAAAATTACAAAGACGAGCATATAAAATACTTATCGTATTCGCGAGCACAGTGCATACCGTTTGCGAATTACCAGCTAGCTAAATATCTTCTACGAATTGATAGAGTGAAATCAAAATCAAACACAATCCAAGTACCTTAGCAAGCATGCCGATACTTCATCACTGATATTCAACCTAAAGCAAAGTCACAATAATAATATACAACAAATTGGAATCAAAACTTATTAAACTCTAATGTATTCAAGTAAGCTTTTACAGCTACATTCGTCTATAGAATACCCCATTTTCGAAATTTAAATATTACGGCAAATCCAAGTAACAAGAAGTCTTACCAGAAACCGTAAGATATTTTTGGATAAATCCAATTTTTAATAATTTCAGATAAAGGGAATTGATCCAAACGTTAAAAATAGCATTAATTCATACTGCACTTTTCTTAATGGCAAACCAAATAATTCTGCGGGATTTTCGTACCTTACGGTTCACGAGAAGACCCTTCTAAAAAAATAGTGCAGTCCATCATATGTATCACACCATAAGTAATCAATATATTATTTAACAAAAAGTGCATAAAAAGTGGTATCAAAACAAATATCGTTAATCAATACAACAAAAGCGGGAGGATAGTGAACAAGAAAAATATTTTGTTTTACTTGTCTCAAAACTGCAACTTAATTCGAACTAAGCAACCTTATTTTTAATCGAGCTTCAATTTAGGTGAGTTCTGAAAAACATTCCGAACTGCGGAAGTTTGTTCTGAATTAGGAAATAGGACAGGATTTCCGAGTTGACACGAATTTCCAGGATAATTTAGAAGTGGGTGGTGAGGAAAAGGTTGCAGGTTACAGTGGCTCGGAAGAATGAAAGACCTGTTCTGAGTAAACAAAATTTTAGTTCGGAGAAATGAACTCTTGCAAGCAAATGCTAGTAAACCGTGGCCAACAACTGTTACTAAAATTTAAGATAAGTGAAATATCTGAAAACAGCAGTGAATTCAGTGACTACCCTTAATCTTAATGCCCAGTTCAGAAAAATTTAAATAACCACTCCAAGTACTGCGCGCAACAAATTGGGAAAGTCAAGGTGCCAGAAATTTTAATCAAAAATTAAATATCCCAGCCTTTCTGATTTAGGTTCATTTTTCTTTGTATCCGCGTATTCAGCACCTTTGAAGGCACGATTCCCCAATTTCAAGTTATCTGACTAACAATGATTGAAATTCGGCACTGTAAAAACTAGTAACAATAGTTGGCCACTCGTACGCTCAAATGAGCTAAGCGTGCGAAAGCCAAAACTTAAAGGAAATGTATAAATAGAGAAAAATATGTGAACAAAGTACATCTGAAGGGTTGATGAGCAAGGTCGTTGAGGAATAATCAGTCAATAAATTGCGAGTGGAGACCAGGCTAGAATTTGAACTACGTAAAGGACTGCCAAGAATACTTTCCTGGCTTTGTCCACTAATCAAAGAATTTGAAAGCAACTTTGACTGTTGTTGTGGTGGAGACTGGAAACGAAGGTCGGACAAGGATGGTTCATAGGAATTGGAAAGTGCAGATTTACTTCTAATCTCAAGAGTCGTCGAGGAACCTTGGATAACCGATGAAGTTGGTGAACCGCTGTACATTTTAATATCGGAAGTTAAAGCTATGAATATATTTTGTGCTTTAAATATTCCCTACCCTAAAAATAAATCCTGTATAGATTGTGGTATATTTTTAAAATGTTTAGAATTTCCATTACGGCTGTCAGTTCGAATGAACGATGAATGATATTAGTAACTGACGTACCTGTGATTCTCCTCTATCAACAGCTTGTTTGGATCTTGATTAAACACCTCGCACGCCCGAAATTTATCATCCAATGTTTGATAGAATGTTGTCTGAAAACTGCAAAAATTACAGAGCCGTCAATTATATACATTGAATCTCGCCTTGAAAAGTAGATTATCAACGGAAATTATTAGAAACTCTTAGAAAAACTTACACTTTTACTGCTATGTCCGGTAATAGTGTAGTGACTGGAACTAAAAAGAGGCCGAGCCAAAATGCAGGCGCAGAATACACCATATGTGCAAGTCCACAAATTTCAGCCCCTAGACCGAGCCCAGGTGCAACTTGATACAGGTAACTTAAAAAGAAATTCATTAGCTTTAACCTCTAACTCCAATTACAAGTTCCCAGTATCATAAATTGAACAGAATTTAGTCGTAGTTAAAAACAGAATTGGAATTCGTTCCTATAAAATGAGCAACATTATTAAGAAAAAAAACTAAACCCGGTACAAATCGAAATGGTAAAACGTTGGCAATTACAATTAAATTGTTCATTAGGGTTACAACTAATAATTAAAAACGTACCTGTAAATGAGGAAGAAAAAGAGCCACAAGAAGATGGATCCATAAATAGATAAATGGGTAAATATAGTCCAAGCTTTTGTCTCCAAGCCTGACTTCAAGCTCACCACGACAACCACATACTAAATACAACGACGTTGATAAAATTAAGCTAATACTTTTTTTCCAAATCTTAAAAGTAATGCACTTACAGTGTAAATAAAGTTGCCCAATACCAAATATCCACCGTCTTTACCGCCACTCCATACTACCCCATCGCCGGTAATGAAAGAAGTAACCCAGAATAAAATTATGGAATGTACAATTGAATTTCCAACCCAGAGAAAGAAGTTTCTCAAACAAAATGTATTTGAGGTTGGCTTGTACAGAATTGGAAACCGCATTCTTATGTCCATACTACAATTCCGCTCAAAAACTCCAATAACAATCGGCTGAGCGCAGGTGAATAACTGGAATATAAATATAAACACAACATGAAGAAATTGTATTATTTCTAAACACCAAATTCTTTTCTTACCATATTGTACAATCCGATTGTCCAACGTTCAAAAATAATTTGTCCCGACCAACCCGAGTATATTGCAAACCAAAGCTCTATAATGTACAGGCAAATGTTTTTGTAGAAACTGTAGAAAATGAGTTTGCACATGCGGTCATAGTTCCAGGCTCCATGAACAAACAACAGTTTCTTCAAATAGTGAAACTGGAAAGTCATTCATAATCACGTTAAAAGTTTTACCGTCAGAGAAATAATCTAAAAAATAAATTACCTGAGCAATGGAGTAGTCCGACGCACAAGCAGCCTGTAAACCCTCCACGCCAGAAATTCCAATTCCCACATGAGCCTTCTGAATCATGGCTACATCGTTGGCACCGTCACCGATAGCTAATGTTACTTCTCCTGTCTGTTGAGTCACGTACTCAACAACCTGTGACAAAAAAGTTGGTAAGTAATGCACAAGGCTGGAATACCCTGAAAATTTACCTCAGCCTTCTGAATTGGGGATGCTCGACAACATATAACAGAGCGACAACTGGTGCACAAGTCAAGAAATTCCCTTCGTAAATCGCAACTCAAAGCGTATTTCAGGGTCTTCCCATCAATAATCACAGCAGCGTCATTCTCTCTGGGTAGAGTTATCCCATCCCTAGCTAGTTCTTGAATATAATGAAGTATACACTCTCGTGTTGCCTAAAGAAACCAAATGTATCAAACTCAAAAATTGAAGTTATCAAAATATCAAATACAAATAAGCATAAAAATACGTACATCAAGACTATCCTTGTTGATTATCAAAAGTTCCATGGATTGTGTCAAGAGACGGCAGGAGTACCCAATGTTAATTGCAGTTTCTTGTTTGTCTCCTGTTAATACCCAAACACTTATCCCAGCTTTCAAGAGGGCAGCGATAGTCTCAGGAACCTAACAATCATAGTCACTACAGTCAAAATATGGAACTCTTAAACAATTTAAATGTTTAAATATTAAAATTACCAAGTCCTGAAGTTTGTCTTCTATTGCGGTTGCTCCAAGTAGGCGGAGATTCATTTCAATCATGTTAGACGCTTCTTCTAATTTCAACTCACGATTCTGAATAGCAGTAGACGCCTTCTGATATACTTGTCGCCATTCCTGGAGAGCAAGATAGTGGTGTTATCCGAATTGACAAATAAAATCCAAACATTTCAACTTAAAAAATTTAGTATATTAAGAATTAATACCTCATATGTTTGAGGTGAAATATCAGCTACTGCACAGCAGAGCGTCCGAAGTCCTTGTGTGGCAAACTCTTCCAAATGATTCTGGGTTTCTGTTTTCATGTTCTCAGGATTTAGTTGCGGAGATAGTCTCTCATATATCATAGAATCTGCCCCCTATACATTAACCAGGAGGTGTTAAAAATTATTCGGTTCAGCATATTCTGTGCAAACCTACCTTGCAGTACAATTTAATCTTGCCGTCTGGAGTTTTCACGATTACAGACATTCGTTTTCGTGTAGATGTAAATTCCAGTACGTTCAAAACCTCGTATGTCTCTTCCTTATCGATAGCTTTTATCACTACATGATTTGGAGTTCTTGTTAGAAAAACAAATCCAAACATTTGGGCTCCATAAACCAACGCTCTCTCATCTGGAGATGCAGCATGATAGAGTAATTCATCCTTTGTGAGATCAGGAATCACTGTGTGACACACTGCTAAGAGCGTTAGAAATTCTCGAATATCTGCTGCCGTCTTGTGTCCTGATTGGAGATTTTCGATGAGAGCATTCTTGTCTAGAAACAATTTTTCCGGTCTGTACATTTCTCCACCTACCGTGCACCCTTTGAATTCCATGACATTTCTTGTCAAAGTTCCGGTTTTATCCGAGAATACATACCGAACCTAATCAAAAGACATAAATTAATACATCATCAACTAATTATTTTAAGTTCAACATTGTTCAAGTAAATCTGGACAGAATTCAAGGTATTTCGCCAAACGATAAGTCCGTTGTTTAGCGCAATCCCAAATTAGCAATTTCTGACCTGTCCAAGCTCTTCATTCAAATTAGAAGTCCTGGCCATTGCCGGAGTTCCCGTTGGAGCATAGTACATATCGAGATCCACGTTAATGAACATAGCCTAAACACGAGTAAGAATTAAGTCTGCTCCCAAACATATTTATTGGCAATTTATTAAACTCACTTGGATAAATCTGACCACCTCAAGAGTCACCGTCAATGAAATTGGAATGAGATTATTATACAGAATAACGAAAGTGAGAACATTGTAGGCAAAAGAAAGAAACCCATTGTCTAATACAAAGTACAAAGAAAATGTTAACATCAATTACAATAATATGTGTTCATAAAAGTAGTTTTGAGTATACCTACCTGGGGACTCGAGGTACCAGCGCTCGGTTGTCTCATCAAAAATATGAGAGAAAATTGCAGATATGACGGAAACAATAATGAGTAGAGCGAAGAGCATGAGGATTTGATTGTTTGTCAATTTGTCCACAGTACTTCGTTTGAGTGGTGCAGCAGTAGAATTTTTCATTAATTTTGTTTCATGACCAGTGTACACGACTTGCCCGAATATCCAAGTCGTATTCTGCAGTTTCGATCCTCTTAACAATATTTGGTCTGGACCCAAAGCTAAATCTCTAAACAAAGTATTGAGAAAAAATTAGACGCTTTCAATTTTATTACAACAAAAATTTGGTTACGAAAACTTACTCCTCAGAACCCAGGCGAAGTCGTCCAGCAAAATCGTACAAATGCCGGTTTGGCAGCTCACATTCTATCACTCCGGTTAAGTTTGCTAAATCTCTGGTTTCCAACAGTCCGGCTGTTGCTGGGAGTCCTTGTCTCACTTTCAAATTTGTCTCACCATCCAAGTTGGACGTCTCAATATAACAAAGCGCTTGCGGCTCGCTATTAAAGAAGGTTATATTAAGCAAGTTAATACAAACAATAACAACCCTAATGGCTGCATACCTGGAAGAATAGAGTATAAGGTCGGCAGGGAAGAAAGTGTTATTTGGAATCTTAACAAAGTCTCCAACACCAACAAGTCTCCACTTGACCCAAAGCCAGTAACCATTTTTCAAGACTTCAACAAGTCTGTTATTGATCTCCGAATCCGCTGTATGGCGCTTCTGCAAAACCAAATGCACGTACAATTTTAGACAAATATCCACTCAAAATCTCCAGGTTCTAAATCAATCAAATGACTTACGATATCCTCGACTATCTCTTTGACAGCTGACACAGTCAAAATGCAAATAAGGGGCACAAGTGTGGTATATCGCCCTGTCGGAGATACATCCGGTATTTGCTGACAAAAATTAAGTCCAAATAAATCGTTCAAAATCGCAAAATGAATGTATTTTCTTTTCTCACCTGGAGAAGGGCAATGCACAAAAAGAAGATATTGGAATAACGCCGAAACTGTTCAAACAGAAATGACGGGAGGAAAGACCAGGGAGAGTACTTGGCCGTTGAAATATGATTAATAGCATATCTTTCAGGTTGTGCTCCATTGATATAAATTACTCGTAATTTCTCGTCACTACCAGGTTGATGACTGACACCTTGACTAGACTGACCAACACCTCCACTGTTCCAATTCTCTTCATCGCCTGCAAAAGCCATATGGAAAATCCTTTTTAATCACAATAATGAATGTCATCAACAAAAAAACTATAGACAGAGGAACAATTGACGGTCTATACATAAACATAAACTATTTATTTTCGAAATTATTCTTGAAAATATTAATAGGATTATTACTATTACTATTACTCGTTCTGCTCCGTCCAATCAATGAGTGAAAATAGTCTGAACCACGTCTCTGAAAGTGATTGAGAAAGCTTCGGAAATCCATCGCAACTTGAAAACTTTTGAGTTACACGGGAATCACTTTATAGACACGCAAATGGAATATTCTACTCACTCAGCCGGAGTTAATCATTGTCACATTTAAGTAACGTAAGTAATGTCTGAATTGGCTTAAAAACTTGTCGTTCGGCCTTGGATGATTTAATTTGGGCCAATTCATCTTAACTGTAGACGTACGTGGAGTTGGTCTCTGAAACTGGACTACTGAAAGAGTTCAGGAGAAGACGAGAAGACACATTTCATCCCCATATGGAATACTTGAGGAAGTAAAATAGGAATGTGCTGCTCCAAGCATGTCACTTTGTACTAGTCTACCAAAATCAATAGCTATACATAGTATCGACCCGAAAGAAGCCACTTGCGTCCGAAATACTACTAGGAATACAAATCCCAACCTTTCTTTCCTACTTTTCGACTAATAACCCAGAAGGGGTTTCTCTTTTATTTATCAAAGAAGTGGACAAAACCTCTTAAAATATTTAATTATAATTGTAGACTACGTAGAACAACAAAAAAAAAAGACTTTCTTTCAAAAATTCGTGTTGAGGCGTTGAAGGTGTCAAACCCGTATGACTTATACTATGACTAACCGCAGTTTTGTTTGCAATACCTATGTATTGTGTAATATGTACATGCATCATCATTTTCTTTCTGTGGTTTGTACACACATTCAATACGGACCAAGTAAAGTGTGTTCTCTATGCTAAGTAAAGGCTGGTCTGATTGTTCTATCAAGAAAAAAAAACCAAAACCGAAACCACGGTTAGTTTTGATTAACTACACCCTTTTGCTTTACATCATTTCGCCATGTTAAATTGCGTTTCCTGTCCTCTTAACAAGAGCAAAAGGAAAGAAGTATAGCTAATCAGTTGGTGTTTCAGCGCAATTGCACGCTAAAGCAAAGTATGCATATATAACAAGTCAAAATTTGACAGACACAAAGTATCGAGTTGGATCCGTATATCACCCAGACTCTGAATTTAAAAGTAAAGGTGCACTGGATGGTAGAGTCGAGGGTGCATGGAATATATTTAGTCCAGGAATTTATTGACGAAACTGACATTAAAGTTTAATTATGAATTCTCCGTGAAACGTCGTAGTCCAAGGAAACGGAACTACCGTACTTATTCTATTAACAGTCGAACTCTAATAAAGGCCGTTCTGTAATATAAGCCTGGTTTTTTTATGTCGCATTCAAATACTACGTTGGTGAACTTCCGGATTAAGAAGAAAAGCGCCTCTGGTAACTAAAAATAGAATCAAAGTGAGTTAGATTTTATGATGACGCTGACTCTGATTTAGTAAACTTCTGAACGAACAATCGTTTCCATTCCATAATCCATATATGTAATTCCAATACTTATTTTCTCATCAAGACAATTTTCATTTATCAGCCGGGCTCTACTGCAAGCCGGTATTCTGATACTTGCCGGGAATCGAGACCACATATTTAATAGAAGCTCGGTCTTGTAATAGAATATATATGACAAGTAAATTATCAGTCGGACCTGGTCGAACTCACTTACGATTAGTCTAAGAAGTTTCGTTGTTTCAAATTAATTTTTTTTTTTTAATATCAAAATAAACGAATTTATTCAATCACCGTCTTTCATACAAAGGATGCCCAATGGACACGG
>JAQGCA010000644.1:0-24490 GCA_034698945.1 Protaphorura quadriocellata
TTTTGGCCACGCATATACCAGTACATAGCTAACAACCTTGCAAAATTTCTAGCAAATCCGCTTAAGAACAACGGAGCTACACTCATTCAAACTTCGGAAAAAACTTTAGGAATGGCCCTCGTATCAATGCTAAATCGAACATCGAGGAAAAGCGCAATTCTTGCGTTTTCGTTCTACCCGTCATATTCGCCGATTCGTACACATTTGTCGGGATTTCCAATTTTTATGTCAGCGCCATTTTTCAGTTTCACCCGTCTGCACTTAAAGTAATAGTTTCTCTGCTAGTTACTAGTAAAAGCATCGGTATTTTGAATGCAACGGGTTTATCACTCTAACAAAAAAAAAACAAGCGAGCATGAGTGCGCGCTTACAAGCGAAGTGCAAGAAGCAGAGTGGTAATCTGATTATAGGGTGGCACCTAACTTTTGTCCTCCCGGGCCATCCAGCCACGGGGAGTCGTACCGAATGTGCTATATGCATTTAGTAGAAAATCTTATGAATGATCTGGGGAGCTATTTCGCATGAAAATCCCACGCGCGTAGCGAGGCTGACGAGCGCATAAGTAAAAATCCGCATGACAAAACGGATTTTTGAACTGTATTTTGACAAAAGCGAACCAAATATAATTTTTTTTTACCAGAGCCACCGTAGTATGACAGAGCAGGTCTGCCCTCTCTAAACTCACTATACTGGCATTCAATCCTCAGCCTGGTAATTCCTGAGCTTGAATTTAAACTGCTCATGCTCATGCCGGACCCTGTTAGGTTTTCTCATTGAGTTTTTCCAACTGGCATTTGCATAAGATAAGTCACATGATCAAATGTTGTCTGCCGCGAATGAGAGTAAAGGTTGTGGCGAGAAGATGTAAGAGAATTTCTTGGGATAGGGAATGCCTGATATGTATCGGCTGATGAATAGAATATAGAATAGAATAGAATGAGGTCTATTTCCGTGTCAAAGTCATAAGACATAATCATACATTACATATAAATTACTTCAATGATCGATGATGATCGAAGGTATTCACTCCGAGTTATTCTAATTCGACTCAATACATACCAATCTCTATCATTTGAAAAAGAACATCAAATGTTGACCAGACCTACGGGTGAATGTCAAATAAATAGGTGTATTTTTTTAATATAATATTTCTTCAAAAAATCCACCGAATTTTTTTGCTACATTCTTATGCAAGTCTTAAAATATTGTATAACCGGTTTGGTGAAAGTTGATTTTTCGATTGCAAGGCATTTGGAGAAGAAAATTTGATATTTATTTTACTTAAAAATGATTTGCCACTGAAATATCGACTTTCTCCAACCCGGTCAAACAAAATTGTATAAATCCATAAAATTATTGCAAACAGGATAGCATCGGCAGATTTTTCAGAAGAAATTATTTTGGCCCGCTTATGTGGAAATTTCGTTTAGAAATTCATTTTTCGTACTTTTCCGGAAGGATTTGTTCTTATACTATTTGTGAGGCTTCTTATAAATCTCGGGCTGAATTCAATATCGAAATAAAAATTTCTTTAAACAATGAATACTACTCGATAGGGCGCATTCTAACAAGGCACCAGGGCGCCAAGGGTGTAGTTACGGCTCTGACCTACTATATATCCACATTCAGGTATCCATCATTGACAATTCATATTGTCAAAACTTTATTGCAACTTCTTTCAGAAGATAAAAGCGAACACAAAATAGATTCATCCAGTTTAATTTGAAAACTTATATTTCGGTACTGTATCAGGCTATTCTATCTTTAACTGGCTTTTCATTTCGTCACTTTTATTTTATTTACGTGCTTTTTCCAAATGCATTCACACATACAAGTATGCTCGTTGTTTGTCTCACAATGGTAACACAAAAAATCTTTTCGTAGATGACCGTGACCGTACCCATTATCTTCTGAAACGTATGAGAATACTGATCAGGGATTTGACACATTTTTAAAGTTAACAGCCTTGAAGTCCTGACTCCGTCCTTTGGTTTTGTCCACAGAATAATTTGAGTTCCTCGCTCGTATACTAGACGGATTCAAGGATAAATTAGGTTAGAAGGCCGTCAAATAAGTGCTCAAATTGTGTTCTAACCATATCTTGCTGTGTTAATTGTTAAATTCCAATGAGTTCCCATGTCCAATTTCAAATGGGTTCATAGAGTAATTTGGACTAGTATCCATAAGTTCGCCGTAAAGTATGGTCAAATATTCACGTATTGGGTGGTCCTTCCAGTCGCGTAAGGAAGGCACCTCTAGTAGAAGTAAAAAAAAGCTCTAGTGGATAGAAACTTCTTTTAAGACACATTGTGTATCCGAGGGATAGAACCGAGCCCTCACTTAAAGTGAAGCAGTACGGGAGTAAAGTAGCGATTCCATAAAATATGGCTTGCAATTTTATGCAAATCTTCTGTAATGAATCCTGCTATGGAAACTCAACACTACAGACATAGACTAACTACACTACAGACTGAAGAGCCGGTGTTAATTTGAATGTTAAATTAAAATGTGATGATGATGTAAGTGTGGTTATGTTTTGGGTGAATCATTTTGTCGAACAATGATATTAATTAGTGGGTTGATTTTGATGAAGGGTCGATTCCAAGCATGGATGAAGGGATTGTGAAAGCGACTGGGTGTGTTTCTGTGCAAGGAAAGTGTTGCACGACTCAGATTCCAATGCTGATCCGAAACTGTTCCGATTTCATCGTGTACCATTTGCAACCAACTCCTGCGTGTCCTTCTGCCTACTGTGCTGGTTATGAAGTGCCCTGCCCCGCCGGTCTGTCTAGTGACAACGGATACACGCCTTGTCATTGTAATCATACACTAAATAGCATTCATTCCTATTTCCATTGTACTTGGTGTTCTTTCGTGCGAGTAGGAATAAGCATTAGGGCTAGATATGATTGACCATGAACTTTTATAGTTATTCCTCCTGTTTATGCTCAAAAATAGTTCCAGTCGACTTGCTCGAAACGAAAGTGTCCCATGGATTGTCCAAAGACGGAGTACAAGTTCAATTCTTTTGCGATGTGACGCTAGGAGGTCACGTAGTTCCTGAGTCAGTTGCTTTAGAAGTGGAATGGTTGGCAGACGAGGAAACAATACAGTCAGAGACATTTGGGCTTCTCGAACAGTACAAGGGCGTCCTCAAAGAGAATAAATGGAGCGTAGGACAAACTGTGAGTTCCTGAAACAAATAATAATCTTTTGTACACTTTACTTTAGGTTAGCACTTTTTATTTCCATGGAATTGTAAAAGTTCAAACAAAGTTTTTTCCCTAATTTCTCAGTTACAATGCCGAGCACGAGCTAAACATACGACTATCAATACATTCACGTCCATTGTCACCAGCCCACCATTCAACACAGGCGTCTCAATCCTGAGTTCCCAAATCATTACAGTTAATGAAGGTATAATTATTCTTACAACTATTTTCTGTTTCTGTAGTTTTCAGACGAAAACTGTAAAGTTCTCGTCCAACTCTCGTAATTCTGTCATTTTAACAACATTCTGTTGACTAGGGATTTTTTGGTGTTTTTTATACACTTCTCCTCTGTACTCTAGGTGCTGATCCAGGGCAAATAGAATTCCAAGTAAACATTCCGATCACATGTCCAAAGAAAAAGAAAGCTGTAAAGGACAAGAAAACAGAAAAGAAGGAAGAGCAAGAAGAGGAAGAAGAGGAATGTTGTCTTACGTTTGAAATCTCTACACGCGGTGCCAACACGCCCAGATGTGCTGACGGAAGTCTTTTTGACCTGGTATTTTAGAATTTCAAATGATTAAGAGCAATGCAAATGAGATCAGGAGTTCTCCTTGGCACGGTGACATGTTTTTAGACTGGAGAAAACAAACTTGGCTCTGTATCATGTGGAGAGTAGGAGAAAGTAGTTGGTGTTTTCCGTTTCCCGTTCCTCCTTATGCTTCTGACTTTCTCTTACAAGGAAGTGACTTTTCATGCAAAACTCAGGTCAAACAGAAATGTTCAGGATTATAATTTCAATTGCCGCATGAATATTTTCTGAGCAGTTAAAATTATTTTGCGAGTCATCAATACTGCATATAGCTAAGCTATAGCTTGACACTTTTGTGAGGATTTCAGTAGAATGCTCCTAGAATGGCACGGTTGAAATGTTACAAGAAATTCTAACAGTAAACTGAAATAGGTAAATTGGTCTTACTTGTACGCGGGATACTTGACATAACGTATCGGTTTCGTTTCTGAGCGGATCTGGTTCTTACATGGAAAGTGGTTTCCTTGTTAAACTCCCGTCATGTCTCTCACCCATCACCAGGGTCACTCTGGATAGAAACACTTTGTATAATAATTATTCATTTGTTTCTCATAATTGAACTACTCATTCTCTGCGTACTTTCACTCAAACCGAAGAAAGTTTACTCCAGAGAGAACCCTCATGAAAAATTATTTTCTCTTGTCCGTACAACCCTCCTGAGTCTCCGCATATTTCTTATTTGCGAGGGACTTATGTCATTGAAGACTCTTTTAGTCTTCCGGGATAGTCTTTCTTTTTTTTTAATATGGGCACATTCATGACATGAGCATGTACATGACTCCTCAAGGGGACAATACTCTTCTCCAGAAATGAACATTTCCACTCTTCTTGAGTGAAGCATACGTACATATAAACTCCCATTCTCATTCATATGGATTCATTGATCATGGGAACATTCTTAGCTTTCGGATAGAATAAGAAATATTTCCTTTATACATTCTCTGGGACCGAAGGAAACAAAGCTTCTTCCACTTCTTGCATTAATGTAACTGCAGTGAGATGTCTTGGCTTTGCGACGATATATTAGTAGTTGGGCAATCAAGACTGTCACAAACTTTGGCTTATGCTAAGTTCTACAAACTTTCTACATCATTTATGTTTTCTCTAAACTTGTATGAACTATCATGACGTCAGCTTAAATACGGTGCATAATTAACAATGGCCCAATGTCAACAGTCAGCCCGAAGGATACTGTCAGCCTAAGCTAATACTCCGGTTTTGTTTCATTTTTGGTTAAGAAAATATATAATACTGTAAAGTATAATCACGACGAATGGTTCAACAACTCGAGCAGGATAACCGCAAGTTAATGGTTGGTAAATTTTAGGTCTTTCTTTATGAGTAAAACTATTATTTATTCACAACTTGGTTACGTTGTTAGTGGAAAGATCCAAGACAGGCCAACGCAGTTTAGCTAGTGTAAGACAGGACAGCGTAGTGGTGAGCGTACTCATCCTACAATGTCGGTGGTACGGGACTCAATCCTCGGTCTGGGCAGTACGACATAGTAGGGTATTTTCTGACGACATAGTCAGTTTACCTTCTTCAAAGTTTCGTCACTATGCCGGACCATTCGTTCACCCCCGGTCCAAATTAGTAGGAAGCCACGAAAGGACATAATAAAAGGATTTTGGCAGCTACTGTACAAATCAAGACATCTCTTGAACCTCGATTCTTGAGCCCGTATTTGTAACTCATCTAATTGTTGCTCGGTGTCTTCTCTTTTGGGAAATCCATGCCGTGTATACCTTAAAATAACGGATGTTAAGTAAAAGTCAAGTAGATAAAACAGATCGAATGTCAAAATTAAGTCGCTTTCGGGGTGATATTCTTACTCTTATATACACAGTTTGTCACATACACAGACTGTCAACATTTTCATGGTATTCGTATCAAATCTATTTTGCTGAAAACTTGATTTAAATATTGCAATTGAAAGTCTTAACTGCAAAACATTAATTACTTACGAGGGAACTACCCGAGGTGCTAAAAATCAGTATCGTTTGAATATTTTTTTTTCGAAAGTACTTCCCCCAAAACTACTAGGAAAAAATATTTAGTTTCGACGGGACTCTAGAGGCCTCCCAGGAAAGTTTTTATTTTTTTTTAAATCAAAACGGCGAAATCCCATACGCGATTTAGCACCCAAAATTACAATTGGATTTTTCCTCATGATTTTTTCGAAAAATCTTAAATTTTCAAAAGTGCTAACACTGAAGGTAAATAAAGTCGCAAGTGCATAAGGTACCCCCAGCAGTACGGAAAAACTTACACGGAGTGAAAAGAGGGATCCGTAATAGTATGAAATAACTCCAATCGTGATAGATTTCTTACTTGGTAAAGTACCCCTAGTAGTAGGAAACACAAAGAATGTCATTATCAGCACCCCTAGTAGGAAAGACAAAGAACCGCATTATGAGTGACCATAGTAGTAGGAACCAGCAGGAACGTCGTATTGGGTACCCCTAGTACTAGGAAACACAAGGAACGTCATCATGAGTACCATATTAAGAAAGATAAGTAATGCTATATATGAGAACCCCCTAGGAACGTCACACGGAACACCGTTATGGTTACCCCTGGTACTAGGAAAGACAAGGAGCGCCATTGTGAGTATGTACCCCCGCCCCACTTGGAAAGATAAGGAACGCCATTATGAGTACCCCTAGCAATAGAAACAACAATGAAACACTAAGCCTGACGCTTTGAATCCAGTTGATGAAATTATGACGAGAAATAATCCGATCCGAATTCATTTCATAATGCACAATCAATTAGCCACCCCCATTTTGAAACCTTTGATAAAATATTCGTGGTTATCTGGTCTGACCACTACCGGTAATTTTTTTTTATCGGTAAAAGAGAAGCTCTCCTCACTTTTGCCTCAGGTAAACTATTTGGTTGTCAGCGATTTTTTATTGTAAACGGCTAAAATTGCAAAAGAGGTACATTTTCGAAGTACCGTTATTGTTAAAATATTGCGCCTTACTTCCTTTTTTATGATTACGACATTTGTCAGTAAAAATTTGTCACCCAATCTTAACGAATTTGAACCAATAAGTGGTATTGGGCAAGTTACTACCAGTTTATAATTTGTATTTTCTTGAATGGATTGTACAGATGCCGTTATTGTAGAGATTGTCAGTTTATAATAAATTTTACAAACAGTTCTACAATTTCTTTGTACACACCAGCAGAATTTCAGATATAACTGTTTACACTATTGGTAATAAATAGGAACTTCTGTTTGCGCTCGTATATTATTTGAAGTGTTTTTCAAACTTTCTGTCACTATTAAAAACGCGGTAAATAAATACTCTATAACTGTAGACGAACAACATTACATACATTAATACTCAGGAAACCTGAGATTGCATTCTAATACCAGTTTAGTCCACCTTTAAATAACCCCGTATTCTTCGAGTCTTCCGTACTAGGGGTATACCTACAAAAGAATTACCGGTTCGCACGACTAGGGGCACCCATAATGGGGTTCATTGCCCGTTCCTACTATTACTGATACCCGATACGGCGTTCCGTGTGGTTCCAACTACTAGGGGTACCTCCTTTCACTCAGTGAACGTTTTATCGTACTACTGTGGGTACCTTATGCACTTGCAACTTTATTTAGTTTCAGTGTTAGCACTTGGGAGAATTTAAGATTTTTCGAAGAAACCCTTTGAAAATTTTTATTCTGTGTTAAATCCCGTAAGGATTTTGGGGTTTTGATTTTCAAAAAATATAAACTTTTCTGGGAGGCCCGTCGAAACTAAATGTTTTTCCTAGTAGTTTTGAGGCGAGTACTTTCGAAAAAGAATATTCGAACGAAATTGATTTTTAGCACCTTGGGTAATTCCCTCGTTAGTGTTTGTATGTATTTTATCCTACGTATTATTAAACTAGTTACCTGTTCTGATTACATTCTAGATATACAAAATATATCCCTTGTTGTGAGCAGGTTCTATTGAATTCGTGCACCCATAAAGTGTGTGCTGACGAGTGGAATTCAACACACCGAATTTCAGTTTGGGCAGTCAATGACGGGCTTGTTGGAGGAGGTGAAGAGTCTGGAGATTCTGGCTACTCTTCAGTTTACATTGACATTCGGACAGTAGAGCCAAGTCCTACCAGGTGGCAAGATTTGAATCTCCCACAACAGGAAGTAATAAAAATCTTTATGAAGTCATTAACTTTTTAGGAAACATCAAAGGATCTTATGTATGTTTATGTATACTTAATCGAGCAATTTTAATGAGCGCTTCAGAGTACATATTTCAAAAGGGCATGGGATGCTAGTATTCAATTTCAACTCGAACTCGTACCTTTCGAAGGGGTTCAAATTTGAGCTTCACTTACAGTAAAATTTCGAATACAATCCGTTCACTGTATACCCGTTAAATATTTGGATTTGATTGATGTTCAAACATGCTAGTTTGATCCATTTGACCGAATGCAGACGTTCAGATTATATTGGAAATCCCAATCCCAATCCCGGGGTTCTATTAGAGACCAGATTTCATCTTCAGTTGTCCGGTAATTCCCTCAGATACACATTACACATGGAGATGTACAAGAGCGGTGTGTGGCGGATGAATACGTGTCGACATTTGACGGTATTTCCTACTACAACCAGCTGGAAGGAACGTTTGTACTTTATCGTCACGCAACATTGCCCTATGAAGTCCAAATACATTTGAAGAAATGTAACCAACGTCCGATCTGTAATTGTGCTGTGGCAATTAGATTCGGGGATGTGATGCTCGGAGCGGACATTTGCACTACAGGGAAATTGAAATTTTCTAGTTTCACGTCGGACGGTAGTGCTGTGGACACGGCTAAGACTCCCCATTTTCCACAAATTATTCGCGTTGACGAAGGGCGTAGTTTCCAAGTAAGTCAAGTTACTATCACCTAGATAATAAGCGCAAGTCAACAACGGAAGTAACTCTACCATACTTTAGATTCAATTTCCGAGTGGAACACGGGTGAATCTGGGTCCAAATTTGAGGTTTATCAGTATTCAAGCCTCCTTGTCTGATCTGGAACATACGTCTGGTCTATGTGGTTCTTTTGATCGTGACTCGTCTAACGATTTTGCCACTTTCAAAGGACAAGTAGTGTGCTCATCAAATGTGAACATTACTGCTCCGTGCGATGATTTTTCAAAGTCTTGGCGTTTACTGACAGAACAGAGTCTTTTTGTTGGTACATTTAACAATGAGGACCTTCCGGCCTATGATGAATCGGAAGAAGACCCTCATAGTCCGGGTCAATGCAGTTGCTCCACGTTGAAGAAAGTAGCTGCGACTGATCTCCGCCCGAAACAAAAATCCAAATTCTCATCATACCCATACGAAGACTATCAACCAGATGAGCCACAACAGGAGGAAGAACAAGATAAAAACAAATGTTCTTCGACAAGATGTGTGGATCCTCGCGGTACTGATGTTTCTCATCAATTGGTAGAATTACTACTGGACGATGACTTTGCGGTTGATTCTGAAGACTCTGCTAAATTATCTTCAGAACCAGTCGAACTAAAACCAGTATTCTTCGGAGATGGATTCTCCCCATTGGCCAGACAGTCCACTAAGAAAAACTGGACCGAGGATGAAGCAGAAATATTTTGTCTTCACATGATTGAAGGTGTCCCAACCACTAAACTTTGCAGGGATATTACGAACGTAAATGTTGATGTTCACACGAAAGCATGCAAAAACGATATTTTGGTAAACTTAAATGGATATAATAATATTTTAAGGGTTCTAATTACAATTAATGAAGCTTATAAAAATTCCGCCTTAGCATACAAAAGCTCCGCTCTGGTCTGTGGATGCTCTGGAACAGTTAAGATGGGAGTGCAGGGATCAAGTTTATCATAATCTGAGTATTTGGGAACCACAGTTGGGTCGCCAACACGGTACTCCGCCCCTAGCCGTACTCTCAAGTCTATGTCTAAACAATTGCACTGGACTCGGACCCTGTGAAAACGGTTTGAAAAGTTTGGATTTCTTGAGTTTGTAAAACGTTATGATTAATGTGTAACCCCGAAGATTATGTTGTACTATGGAATATCTCAATCCTACGTTTAACTTATCGTTAGTATTTTTGCAACAATCAATATTCCTCGCAGCATTCACAAATATAAATGTCCTGACACAAACATTAGTCAACTCGTGTCATTAATTTGCAGGACAATGTCGCTGTCAAAGAGGGTTCGCAGGATCAGACTGCTCCGTGAATATCAAGCAAGCCCCACGTGTCACCAGCGTAAACCACAATGGAGTTTGTGACATTCGAAATAAACCTTGCAGTGAAATACTTATTTGGGGAGATCGATTTGCTGAGCACTCTGGCTTAAAGTGTCATTTCGACATTTATCGGGTAACAAATTATTCAAATACAGCATGCATCAAACTGCGCTTACATCACTGCACTAGGCAAACCAATTTTGGGAATCCAACTGAAAACAATCTAACGAATAAAAGCAGAACTTCTGTAATAATTTGGTAATCGTTTTAGCTGCGGAAACTGCGATGAAATTATAAGGTTCAGTTCACAGCTTTCAAACAACTTCTCGAGACTCATTCCAGGTCAAATAAAAATATTCCCACTGCAAACGAATCTTTGTGTCGATACATACTTACATTTCCTTATACCAATTGTCATTTATAAAATGTATATATAACCTAGAACCAAATACAGTACCTTCGAATTCCAAAGAATATCCTAGGCTTAGGCTCCCTTTTAATTTAATGAATCTAAGGAATCGATTTGATCGACTAACCCTGTAGTTTTTACAGACTAATTACTAAAAGTACTACAATTATTAAGACATCTCCGTTCAAGTTCAGAAAGTTCTATTGAGTGCAAAAAAATGAAACCTTTCGTTTTATTCTAAACAGAATACCACATTCTTTACAGGGTGGCTCATAAATTTTTACACCTCTTGCAACTAAACCGGGGATTGCCCAAAATCAAATATGTATACATTTTAGAGAGAATCATACAGAGAGAATATTGGTTCCGTTGAGCAAAATAACTTTTGGGTGACGTTCAGCCCCAAAAATACGAAGGAACCGTTCCTTCATTATTTCAAAATTTTCGCGCAGCACTGGGTCTGTACAGACTGCCAAGCACAATACTCTTCTGGATTCTCTATAAGTTTCTCTACAAAATGCATGTCTCAGCTTTTGCCCGACTCCCTGTGGTTTGGCTGAAGGTAGAATATTATGAGCCACCTTGTTCTATAATTATTGTAAAACCAGGGATAATGAAATTCGACGTTATGATTCTTCCAGAGTACCAGTGTGAAAACTATTCCTGTTCTTTCGGGAACAGTGACAACGAATGCCAGACTACTGACATATCAGTCCATAATATGTGACGTACCAGATTTACAGATTCATGATGCAAAAATTGCTTCTTTTTATATTCCTGGAGAAGGCCTGGACAAAACCAGGTATTATCGTAGTAACTGATTAGATAGGATTATGGAAGAAGGTTGAATGGTCTATTTTTGATATTTTGTGATCAGGGCGTTGACAAGAGTGCGAGTGAGCTATGGGACAGACAGTCCTCCGAGCGAAGCATTGGATTATACAATTTACGACTCTCTTTGTTGGATCTGTGAAAGTCCATTGGCCTGTGAGGCTCGTCCAACACAAAGCTGCAATGTCCTGAGTGAGCCTTTCGGTGCAAGTTCTGACCCATTTCAAAATAATCCGTCTTTCAACAGCCCCTCCGTAGGATTTGTTCAAAGCAATAGTCCACTTCAATACTCACCGGATTCTTCAGGTGGATTTACTCCATCCTCTATACCACAGTCACACAACTTTCCCGGACTTTCACTTCAAGCACAACTTCATCCACAACTAAGTAGTCCTTGCATGCTCGCCAAAGATACAGGACCTTGTAGGAATGATATCCTTCGATATTTCTATGACGCTGCGACCAGGAAATGTAGACCATTTATTTTTGGAGGATGTCAAGGGAATGCAAACAACTTTTTATCTGAAGATGACTGTTACTCAGGGTGTAGGCAGGACCAGACATTCTCTATCGCTAGCCCACCGCAGCCTACATCATTATCGTCTGAGCAATTGGATCAATTTTTAAATTCTACGATGGAACAGCCTCAGCCTCAAATCCCTGCCAGATGTAGTAACCAGGAGATTAATCCTGGCCCTTGTCAACAAGAAAATGTCAGATACTATTACGACAGCACTGTGAAAACCTGTCGCCCGTTTATTTATGGAGGATGCGGTGGTACCGATAATAACTTTTTAACAAAAGAGAGTTGCCAAGAGGAATGTGAAATTTCCTAGGTTTATTCAATTTTTCATGTCTCCCTACGCTAGTATACATGTGAGAGGTTTGAATGAAAATATTTTCAATTGAAAATCCAACACTTCCCTCGAGGATCAGTACAAGTATAGCCAACCACTGAAGACAGACAGAATGCACTCATTGTAACCTTTGGAGGTATCTAATTAACATGTGTTGATTAAACTTTTAAGAAATTATATTTTTGTCATTAAGGTATCATTCACTGAATACCAGAACCCGAACCTTCTGTAGCTGTTGTTGCAATTCATGAAATGCCATTTTGACAGCACAATAACTTAATTATGAAAGCTAATAATCTTTGCACATTTATGTGACTATTTTAGTACAGCACTTAATTTAAATAATTGCATATATTTCTGTTACTGCAAGTTTCGACACGTGGAGGACAATTCATTCGTGTGGAAGATTTACAATGTTACGACTTTTAATCGAAAATCTAATGTGATAAGCTTTTTGGCTTCACGTTTCCAAAAGCAGTCTCCATTGTCACAACTTAGATAACTATTGTTGTAGCACATTACAAGATTCAAGATTTGTTTATTCACATGTAAAAGCATAACATTCCTCACAACAATAGGAATAAATCCCAATTGATCCATACAATTATTGGGCAGAAAAACTGGATCTTTTAGCGGCTTTTGTTTATTAAAAGTTGTATAATTTAAATATTAGAACTATAAATGAAATTAAATAAAGAGATGTTGTTAAAGATAAGTAGCGCGAAATATTTGAGCTTTCTCCATAATTATTGCAACTAACAATACATCACCTTTCATAAGTTGAAGACGACGGCAACAATTTATCGAACACCAACTTATAATTACAAATAGCTAACCAGATAATTAGAACTTGGCTTTGTCTGAAGTCTAAATAATACTTAATTTATTATTCCCTAAGAAGTATAAACCCAACATGTTGTTATGACAAGATCTTGACGGTGGTGAGAATATGGAATAAATTGTGCTTACGACCACTTGACTCCTCATCTTTGTTTAAACCAAACTCTCAACTTTATTTTAGAGTCCTGGCTAAACAACGTTTGAATAATTTAATTCGGTATGAGTCAAGCACACTCCGGTTAGACATAAAGATAGTAAACGTAAATAAATTACGAGCTGTTTAGTACGGTTCGGTTGCGAAGGGCATGCCACCGTCACACATTTGTTTCACTCATATGGCCTATCACCATAATCACTATCATCCGTGTATCTTGGGGCACAGAGTCTCTAAGAGAAGGGAAGGAAGAAAATTTAAATAAATGAGATTTTCCGAAAATATAAATTTACAACTCAATTTAAAAAAATGACTATAGTTCTCATCAGGAAACTCACTTTTCCTCAGCAAATCAAATCCGCATTCGTCGTTAATGTTGGCAGAATAACCAAGGGCTTAATAGAAACCGAGGGACCACGAAACGACCAAGGAGCCAAATTAATGTTTACCATCTATCGTTAAATTTAAGGACACTTTTTTCAAGGGCTTTTTCTTGAATGAGAAGGTGTGGTCTTCCCACTTCCAATTTTGTAACGAGTTTAGTATGGAGTGTTATAATTTTACTACGGGAATTCTCCTTTCACCTGTTGGCATCAGGCACTAGTTCTCATTTGTTCCACATTTATGAATGGATTTACGAAGCAAGATGTGATTTGATTACCTGTTCATCAAATTCGATGCTAGTATCTAACAGCGTTGCATCGAGTACATAATATCACGAAGTGTTCCGTAGTATTTCTTTTCGGTTCTTAGCTTGATAAGGCTACTCGTCCAACTTTTTCCAATCTTTACATTCGTTAGAAATTCAAATTCCGTACCATATCTTGTTCGCACGAGGCATTTTGGAATGAAAGCTCTTTGGTTTATAGATAAGCTGCAAAATGCAAAAAAAAAAATTAAATGATA
Organism: Protaphorura quadriocellata; assembly: GCA_034698945.1. NCBI lineage: Eukaryota > Metazoa > Arthropoda > Collembola > Poduromorpha > Onychiuridae > Protaphorura > Protaphorura quadriocellata. The sequence goes on from JAQGCA010000644.1 coordinate 14,050, forward strand.
TACACATTTGTGTTACTCAAGTTGATTTTTTTATTTGTTGTTCTAAATTCTCCGCCGTTAACTTGGCCCATGGATTTAACTTGACATTGTAGAAAATAATCGCATGATTTCATCATAGGATGTAATACATCGTAATTTGAATGCTCAAAACCATGTCTTATAGGGCATATCTGGATGGATGGATGGATACGTGTCTTATTATAGTCATCAACTTAAACATAATAAAATCTACAATTTGTACTTCAAATTTTTTAAAATTCACTTATACAACTAAATCAAGAAAATATGGTATACAGCCAGTCGCATGCCGTTCGTTGAGCGAGTCACTTCTACACACTATGGAATTTTGGCCTCCGCAAGTAATCTTTTGAATTCTTGCTTTCTCCAAACTTTCTCCTGAACTACGGAGAGACAAGAAGAGAAAGAAACTGCCTAGGAAAGGAGAAGTTTCTGTGGTTGCCAATATTTTGGAATGTTAAGGAAAACAAAAGACCAGCATTCCGTTCTGTTTAACCGAAAAGTCTAAAGAATTATGTTTAACTCGTCAACAGAATAGCCATGGTGTACTGCCCTCTGAATTCCCGTAACATTACATTGTAAAGTCAACAGCTTTCAAGATTAACTTTTGTGTCAGAAACAAATGCATCTTGTTCTCTAATCTTAAGCACCAAGGCGTGCCGGAAATTCCACTTAAACATGTTGAATAATGCACTTACTTTTGTTTAAGCCCTTATTGGTGTTGTGCTATTTAGGAAAGTACACTTTACGTACTTACTACCTTTCTCTTGTCATTTCTTACCGAGTTCTTGGAACCTTAAAACTTCATGACAAATCCGAAAATTTATTTCTCTGTAGACAAAGAGATGAGTTGCTATTAGGAGTCATCTAGACCAACTCTTGACTCCCCCTACATAAAATTTGTTTTATAGAAGAAAATGTAGTGATAACACATACCTACGCCGGATGTTCATTGCAAACTTCAAAGTAAATGTTCATTTTAGATTGTACAGTTACATACAAGAATAAAGATAACCTGACGGCTCGATTATTAACCATAATACGTGCACTTACTCCAGGAAGATAATGTGTGAAGCAATAATATTTTTTAGAATGTATAAAGCCTACGTTAAGCTCAAAGGGTACTGCTGTACTTCAAACGGCAAATTCACTATTTATTTATGAAAATCCCGCAAGAATCTACTTTGGATGGTTATAACTAGCACTTCCATCGGAGAGGGCATCATAAAGTTCTTACTGTTAGTGTAGTAGACAAAATGTAATTCAATTCCAAATCTTTATTACATCGCTTCACTACACGTAATAGTGGCGATGGTCTCGTTCTTGAGCTTGAATAATGGCAGGGAAGAACGATTTAATTTTATATCATGCATTGAATTTGATATATTTTGTACAAAACCTACTGCACAGAGAGACTACAGACTATTTCTTTCTAGAGTGATCCTATCGGAGGAAACAAGATATGTCACAGTCAATTTTAAATGAGTCTGTCTCATGCTCTTGTACAACCAATTCTACGGATATGTCATATTTGAAAGGGAATGGAAAGTACACCTTCAACCACACTAGTCAAAACTAATAGGGAGTATGGGTTTCATAAAAATATATGGTACAGTTTTTATTGCTCTGTGGACACTTATTGTAAAACCATTGAATCTTTTCCTGAAACATAAGCTTCAGATACTATAATAACAAGAGTCATAATAGTGATATATGGCGAACTCGCGATATTGGTTTGTCATTCGCTTAAAGATCATTTTCAATCGAATACTTTTCAACAAAAATTCCAATTTGTCAAATGTTATTGACCGTTAATTAATATGCAGAAATCAAGGCACATAAAATATAATAATACATCACAAAATTGCTCACAAATAGTAGAACAGTTGCTTCCATATCGGGGGAATCAATAATTTAATATTAAGAAGATTGAAGGAACCAGCCAGCATTGAACTGCGCAGAAAGTTTTCTGGGGAAACTGGGGATGAAAGCCAAGACTACTGACCAAATGGTAGAGAGGACGTTGAATTTCATTTTGTGGTCGATCTACTCATTTTTATGTACAGAGACATAAATGTGTCTAGCAGTCAGAACCTGTCACTTCATCTTCACTTTTTCAATAAAACACTTTTTTGACGTATACCACACACTACAAAAAATATTAGTTTGAAGAGAACCACAACACAAATACTTTCGTATTTCTCGGTGTGATGGGGTATCTCTCATTCCATCAGTGCACTGAACCCTGAATTATAATGTTTAGGAGTCGAACATGCCAGGCGTCTTTCACTTATAGTAAAATTGGCAAATAAACAAGATTTTCCAGAACAATTTTTGAACCCTGCATAAAGTTTACAACAAATCATGTTTCGCTATAACTAACATTATTTTAGAATGAACTGGTCCCTCACATGTTGCACGATTTTTTGCCTTTATCTTGAAGAAGCTTTTCCAAACTCCCATGCTCAAGAAAACAAAAACTGGTATACTCGCTTTATATGATTACGTATTGGTGCACTCTTGAATAAAAATTAGGACTCGATAGTTAGGTTGAAACGGTAAACGATTGTTTAGACCGACCATGTTCCCGGTAAGGTTAAGCTGGCTACACAGGAAAAAAAATCCAGGTAAAGGATTTAACCTAATTTGGTTATCAGTCTAGAGAAAGATGAAACCATGCGAGAAAAGTCTGATATACGAGTACTCTTCTAGAAATGTAGTTTGTGAATATTGTAGAAAAGTGAGGAAAACGTTAAGGAAGTCTGAGTATAAAATATCTTAACGATGACTGCGTACCTTAGAGGTAAGGCAATACCCCGGCAACGCAGAGACGTGAGTTCGATACTCACCGCAGTCGTTAACCTTTACTCAGGTTTCAACTGGCTTTCTCAGACTAGACCAGACTGTCGTTAACACTGTTAACTGAATTTCTTGACCATGGAAAGGAAGTCGACTAAATTAACTAACGAGAAATACGAATAATTTATTGCGTCGGGCAATATTAATTGTCCTATTATTACTATTATTATTTTATATGAATGTAGCAACCAACGTAAAAGTTGGACTGTCTGTATTGAAAGCTTTTGATATTCAGCTGAGTTCCTAATCTTTTCTGAAGGAATCTAAAGAACGACTCACATATCGAGAAGCATATATGTATATTTAAATACTCCCAAAACTTCCAGTTTAGTCCTCGTTCTATTTCGAAATTGATTAGAATTTAAGAAGACTTTATAATTTCAGAAAACAAATATTGAAATGATTGTTTGTATCTTTTTCAAATTAGTTGATTGCGGTTACAATTCATTCCATGAATGATTTTTGAAAACCAGGCGAATCTGACAAATATAGGTAGAGCACATTATGTATGACATTTTAATGTATTTTGTATTAAGATTGGAGAAAATTTGCATAAAGTAGCTCTGGGTCAGTAAAACTGTGCAAGTTTTGTCGGTGTCATTCACCATCCACGTAGGTGTGATTGCAATGGTAACGATGGGTTAATTTAAATCCTATCCAATCCAATCACATTCAACCGAATGGTGGAAATATGGTAAGATCCTATCAGTGAAATTAGTTTTTTTGTCAGAAATACTGCACTATTCCGCATCTCTTACTTTGTCCGAGATCAGTCTTAGTCTGGAAATGACACAGTTGACGCTGATAATATCTTAGTCACAAAGTGTGGACCATCCTCTCCGGTTTTGGAACAATATGCTATAAGCAGAAGCCATCCTTATTTATTGCGAGATATGTATACTACATATAACAGACTCTTGATTCTAGAGTTAGGAGTAACACTTACACTTGAGTCTTGATTTAAAGAATCAATAAATTAGAGTAATAAAGTATTAACGCAATTCCATGGAGAATAACACAGTTACATCGATGGGGGAGTGTATTCTAGGTGACTTTAATAAATCTCAAGTACAAATGCTGAAGTCAGTCCCTATGTTCAAATTCCATCGCTCCTATTGTTCGCTCGGTCGATAGTTTCCTTTGTTCTGTGGAACACATGCCAAATGTCAACTTGGGAAAACCAAAGTTCGGAATTCTGTTCTCCACTAAAGTGGATCCCGCACATTAACACTAACTCGTTCAAATAAATGCAAACGTCTCTACATTTAATGACAGAATGTTTGAGAACGAATTGGACAGAGAAATCTACGTTCATTTCAATTGAATACCGGCCTGTACTATGAATGCGTCCAGCTTATTTGTAATTTTCATGATGGAGTCGAAAGGCCAGTACGCCAATTAAGAAAACCAAGAGCACGTACATTTGTATTGTTTGTAATTATTTTTCTTCGGAAGTGCTACACTTCTATACAACATTCTAACATGACAGATATTTTATATTGTGTATTATTTTATATATAAAAAAAATACACCCCATTAATTGACATAGCCGCTGAGGCCGAATCAAACGTCGCGTATTTTTGGGTTGCTTCCCATTTGGCCTAGAGACGTACAACGTAGGTACCTTCTAGTAGTAGAAAAAACCAGTGGAAAAAACCTCTTTAAAGCAACCGCCGGGAGTGCAAGTCCGAGGAATCGAACCCCAGCACAGCGAGACAAAATGGGCCAACCATACCATCATGCTGCAATGGACTTGCTATATTATTTTATATTGTATACTGGTTTTTTCATGTGACCAGAAAATTGACATTACTATACCCGTCTCAAACAAATCTTGAAACAATTTTTCCAGATAAGTGAAGCAAGAGTTAAACACAAATAGAAACATCCTCAACCTACAGACTCGGGTTTCGTTTTCTTTTCAAAGTAATACTTCCAAGTTGAAGAATAGGTTCTCATACCCAACGCATCGGCAAACTGCTTCCGCAATGCAGATTAAACTCATAACTGCGTGAAGAATCATAAAAGTTTTAGAAATGATAGTGTAAGAGTCAGGAAGAATGGCACCGCCTGTAACACAGATATTGTCAGGAACGTAAGGTAACTTTTGACGTGTGAGCGAGCGACCCTCTATTTATTAAATTATGATCCTGAACACACCACCACTGGTTCTAGTATGCGTCGAACTCAATTTTCACTCCAGTGTCAGTTGAGCGGAAGAATTAATGTGACTTCGATTGGATAGTTTAAAGTTGTCAGTCAAATAATTATTTGCTACGGGTGGTTTTGCATTTAGTTGGGAGAAGATTTCAACATATATCCGAGACCCCTCGTTAAAATTAATTCCAATCACCAATTCTAAAACATGAAATTCATTTGCTTCGGGAACAGAAATGTCGTTTTTTTTCTTTAGTTTTGAAATATAATCCAAAGTTCGTTATTGCATTCCAAAATGACAACAGGACATTTTCTCTATAAATTAACAACTGTTATGAAGTGATATAATTAAATGTTTTTCGTCCGTTTGTTTGTATCATTTACTAATGATACAACTGAGAAGACCAGAAGACATAAACTAGTTCGGAGCAACCCACCTTGCTTCGTCGAACGTAATGAGAGTAATAATGGTAAATGGAGTAAGCTCCTCGATTAAAGCTTGGGACTAACATTAATGAGCCGGACCGAGTTGAGTATTTGTAGAGGAAACATTACTAATAAATACAGAAAATGGATGTTGTATAAGGATGCGTTAGAGAAGATTGAGTACTTCGGGAAAACCCTAGGCTAAAATTACAAATCGGGATTATGGCATATGCACGACTGGATTGGAAAAGCTTGACTGGGCTGAGCTAAAATAACACGATGAGCTAACGGACTCATTCATGTAATTCAATTTTGGTTTGGGATAGTTTACCCTTCCAGAGTTAGCTGAATCGTTTATTTTAATAGAATCGCCCTGACGGGTGGGTATTCATTTATGTTAACAAATTATTGGACATCGTGTGTCTGTGTGTCTGTGTGGGCATTGGTTAAAAAGTGCTCTTCTACTATGTTCTCTGTGGTCCGCAACGTTCTGTCTTTACTATTGATGTATTGATTGCAATTTTGTTTTTTCTTTCCTTTCGTTCGCGAGTCAGGAAAGTAAATCTGTGACACTTGGTTTGTTCGGTTGGATCCAATTTTTTCGGGAAGGAAACGTCTCCGCCGTAATAATAAGGTATATCGATCATACGTATGTACTGGAGTGAGACGGAGGCTTGAGGAAATCACATCTCTATATGTCTAGTAGTATTGTCATCCAGAATTCACTTGGAGGTTCTTTTGACCGTTCTTTCAAAAAAATAAAAATAAAACTAGAGGAATTCACAATGACGCTGTACCAAAAAAATGAAATTATTAGATCTGACTGGTGGACGAGAATCAGGTGAAGTCATCTGAACACCACACAGCCACCACACCTTTACATGTGAAATGAACTCGTTCCTCGTTCATTCCACCTTTCTCCCTTCCCTTTCCCGCGACTTTAATAGCTACGTCTACGTATTCAACCAAATGGAACGCCAGACGGGCTTTCACTTGAGTTTCACTTCTATTTGTTCCAGTTTGAACCGAGCCAGCAGCCATCACACTAGAAAATAAACCACGTCCGCAGCGGAAAGTACTTACATTCAAAGCTACTCCTCTTCGACCGTAAATTACAATGGAACTATTAATACTTGCTACTCTAATTTTATAGGAGCTCAAAACATTACACAAGGCTCAAAATTTATTAGATTGGAGCTCCAATGCTCTAAGCTTATTAGAACTGTTAAAATGAAAGGACTGCATGTACATAGTAATTATGTTTATTCATTCAAGAAAAGAGAACGATTAAATTAAATCTGGGGAAAAAAAGAAAATAATAAAAATAATGAATGCAAGGGTCGATCAAGTGGTTCGGAGGCTATGAAAGAGAAAGAAGAAGAGAGGAAGCGTAGAATTACTTTGCCCATGAGACTGATTTGAAGACGACATCTCATGGCACGGTTTGGTTAGTCCATTGCGGGGTCTGTTCATTCATTCTTAGAGATAAATTCTTGGCAGAGGACATGGCTCGAAGGAGTAATTTCAAGAGTAGTCGGGTATGTATAATTTTTGGATTTCGTGTGAGTTCTTTAGTGTGAAAGAGAGAGAGAGGGCAGGTGAAAGGTATGGTTTTAAGAGACAGGGATGGTTGGTTGGTTGGAGACAAAAGATAATGAGCTCGTTGGTCGATATTTCGACGAAACACTCACTCCGTATGAAATCCTACAACTTTCAAGATTATAATGAGACTCCTGGTTTAATGATGGTTGTGGTTGACTACGTACGTCTTCGTATTCTGTTCAACCCTTCTCTTTAGAATCCCCCAGCTTCCTTGTACTCACTGATTGAGTCTCCGCTCTTCATTTGACGCATGCACTTCTTCACTCCGCTCTCGCTCTCTGGCTCTCTCTTTCACTCTCACTTTCCCACTTTCTCTCTCAAACTCATCTCGCAGTTACCCGCAGCACTCTCAGTCGCTCACAACCTGCTCGGAAAAACTATCCAAGTCACATCCATTATGAGTATTATCGTTTAAACTAACGTCCACAACCAACTTGAGGTAACAAGAATTCTCCTCTTGCTATGTCATCATTCCAGTCCCAACGCACCCCTGCACTCAAACTTCTCAAATATTATACTACTCGCCAACAAAAGTTTCATCTCACACACGCCGGAAGACGTTAGAGGAAAGGAAACATGATATTACACAAAAGATTCTTCTTCTTCATTTTTCTTCTTAAAGGTAAGGATTCCCTTTTAAAAATAATCTTCAATAGTTACATACTACATTACATAAGTTTGGGGGAAAGCGGGAAGTGAAAGCAGAAAGTGAAAGCTCACATATGCACACCACACGCACACACTCATCTCAATCACAAACAAACTTTCACTGACCGGAAAGTTTCTTAGACCGAACGTGTGCTATCAATAGAGAAGACTTTTTGCTATTTTTGGTCAGTAGATAAGTATGACGGGTTGGTAAAATATCTGTCTCAACAGTCAGTCAACTCCAATGCAATGCAGTTTTGTTAAAAAAAACTAGCCGAAACTTAGGATGTAGGAAAGCTGTCACTGCTTTGGGTGGATTCTTAAATCTTCGAATGCGTAAAGGAAACCGTACACAAAGGAATAGATATTTTTGGATATATGTTGCAAGATATTCTATCGCATGGAACAGTGAGGTTTATAACTTGGCGAAGGTATATTGTTTGTGTAGTTTTCAACTCAAATATATTGTTATGTGTAGTGTACACATACTCTTGTGTCTCGAGGCGTGACAAAAAATTCGCATTGAGGATAATGTAATCCACTTGCATTTATTCTGCCCGCATTCAATTGAGTTTGGCTTTATTCAGTTTATACTTGTGAGAGAAGTGTAACCGGATTATAGTAAACCCTGATCCTCCGACTGATATCCTGCAGTCACTACATTGACAACCCTAACCTTTATGTTTATATTTGGACTCTGTTTCAACCACAATCAAAGCAGAATGTAGTTCTCTAATGCAAACAATTTACTTTCATCCATATGACAACTCCGGTAGAGTACAGAGTAAATGTAAGTCGTTTCAGTGAAAGATTTGTTTGGAAAATGAAGTGTGAAATTTTGATGTGTGTCAGGAGGACGCTCGAGCGAAGCAGATAAGGGTATATCTTTAGAATTTTTTTGTAGCCTGCTCCTTAAGGTTTATTAGTATCACGGGAAACATAACATAAACCCAACATTTCTACAGTTAGAAACTAATTTTGGGGGTATGAGTTATAGTTATGAATTGTGGCGCGCTGTGTATTCTTGGGGCATAAAAGGGAAGGTTCAATAATTGCTTGGTTTCTCTCACAGCCGCTAGTGATCATACGTAGGAAGACGAAGAACGGCATTGTTTCAAAGTCATTTGAATTTCCCTACAAAGTTTTCCCCGTGTTACTTGTCCCCATTCAATTTTCGAAGTAATAAATGAGTACAAGTTTATGCCGCTTCTTCTCATAGATTTGTGGCGAGAAAGAATTTTCGGCAAACAAAACTCTACAGGAGATGAAAAGGATAGTTTGTGGAGGACAAGGAATTTTGAGAGGAGAGAGAGAGCGAGGAGATGTACATTTACATTAGGAAGTTTCTGTGCGGCTCGATAAGAAAATCCTACGCACGCACGCTTTATGCTCTAACATGCCTGTACAAAATAAAGTGTTGAGGGGTTTGTACATCAACTACAAGATTCAGGCCGTTTTGTATTTTATTAAAGAAGAAAAGACGTCTTTGAAGAAATGACTAATAACTTGACAAAATGTGACTCTAGGATAATTTGAATAATAAAATACTCAAACCCTTCTAACTTTGTGCAAGAATAAGGAGAACCATCGAACGCTTGATATCTCACGGTTTTCCCTAGCTGAGGTTTATTTATTCAACTATATATACGAGCTGACATAGAATTCTTTCAAGCACTCGATCTTTGTAAACTCAATTTATCTGGTTTCCACTTCCGGTTGAGGGAAATGAGGCAGACCTGAAGTATTAGAGGTTGCTACTGCAGAGAGCTAAGCTGGTAATTCAATCTATGAACAAAACTATATTTTTAGCTGACGTTCGGAAAAAATGGGTTCAATTTTGTGACAAATATTTTGGAGAGGTTGTCCATGAAAAATAACATCATTTTGTCAAAGGATTTTATGACTAGACCGTGTTAGGAGCCAAAGCTTGTCGTCCAATTCGAATGATTAATCTAGTCAAATTAATTTTCCCCAGTCGCAAACACATTTTCCTTCTAAATCTTTAATTATTAAAAGAACAGTGACATGACTGCATTAGCCACTGTCTTCCTTTCCTCTGGTAGGTTTATTTCAGCTCAAATCTGGAATTCCATTTTTCAATACTTTGTTGCAACAGGGACTTCAACCAAATCTGCTGGTGTGCTGTGTTCTAAACGTAGAAATACCACCTAGTCCGTAAATCGTAATCGTTGAAAACAACGTCCGGCTCTTAATGGAGTTTTTGTGCCAACGCCGAAGGCATCCTTCCCTTTTCTTCATCCTGACCCTCTTCCTGTTGACGATAAATTGTTTTGTTTCTCGTTAAAACAGTTTCATGTTAAGCTAAAAGTCCAATTCATCAAATGGTCAGTGGAGGAAGGAACTATTTCTACTCCGACTGAGACTAGGACTTAAAGTGGTTGGAGAAAAGAATAGTGTGTAGTAGCTCGGTTGGATGTTCCACAGGTACATAAAGACATGAAGTAAAAGAAAGGTAGGTGAAAGTCTGGAGAAAAAGGGTTGGAGATAATTGTTTTTGAGGAACCCGTCCCGTCCGTCCCCTCTGCTCAGGACAGGTTTTGGAAATTGTGGTGAAAATTGTTGAGCAGACATGTGTGTCGGTAATGTGTGTTGTAGTCTATGTATGTAGAACAGAGTTTTGTAGTAGTTGCAGTGCCGGGCCGAGAGCCGTCCCGGCCCTGGCAAAATTTTAAATCCCCGGGCCCTTTCCGTTTGTTCAAAATTTTGTCGA
>JAQGCA010000645.1:0-24482 GCA_034698945.1 Protaphorura quadriocellata
GATGGCGTTGTAGTATTGTTCCCACTACTAGGTGACGTTGTCGATGAATTTAACCTTTTCGTAGGGACGTGGAGTGGGGCCGTGGGTGAGGTTTCACACTTTACACTACTACTACTACTAGCGTAGGTGGTGCTCCCGTTTATAGTGACAGAGGGCGGGGTTAATTCTTCAGACTGAGCACTTGTAGAGTAGACTCCGTTCATCATACGACAGGGTGGTTGGTCACGTGGTGGCCCTTCACGGAGGCATGTAAACAACATTTTAGGTTTTATGAAGAAATAAACAAACAAGTTCACCCCCGTGTTTATGTATATGTCACAGATAGATCTTTTTCAGACATGAGTTTTGTTTCGTATCACTATTGCCGTGTGTGATCATTAGATATCAATATTTATGCTATATACGGTCATAGTTAGATTTCTTATGAAGGCTAATGCCAGGTCCAGGTGTCTTGGACCTTTCGTTCCTTATTTTACTATGAAGTATTTATGACCCACGAGAGCAGAGTGGGCACGGGTACTGTCCCTTTGCACGGATTCACGCACTGAACTCCCTCACAGTGCACAGTAGTCAGTCCACCGGTCCAATTGAATAAAACGGGTGTGTAATATTATTCTTTAATTAAAGCCGGTGGCGAATATTCTATTTTCTCTAACATTGCAATGTGTATGCCCTAAACCACGTGCATCTCTCATTCCCACGTTAATTTACTTTATTGTATGGCTAATTTTGTTGGGCTGTTTAGTGACCACTTTGGCTGTTTTGTCAACAAACAAACATTTTGTTAAATATTTGTCGCGATTTCTATTTTCTTACTTTTTTTTTTGAAAAGTTTATAGGATTTTTGTGATTGACAGTATGTAATGTTTATGATGTATGCTGCCTCAAGAGTGTGTGGACTGTCTACCCAGACTCCTGAACCAAGACTGTAACAAAAAGTCTTGACTTCTCAGAGTGAACTGGTGACTGGCATGGCATGAGAAAATGTGTCCATGTGCGTGCACCCAAATGTCTAAAATCCAATATATTTTGTTTCACACAGTACTGAAGCAGACTTTTTTTTAAAATTAATTATTACTAATTAGAAATTTTCAAATCATCTCCAAATTCGAATAAGTTTAGGTACAGTCGGAATGGATGTCACCTACTGATAAATCAACGTTTCATTTTTGATGTTTATGTTGTATGGGCTATGATTATTGATGACTTAAATAAAATTACATCCAATCCAATCCAATGACTACTAGTTACTGTGCTGTGTGTCGGCATTTTAACAAAATGTATGCAATGGACGGTGGACGGACGAACTCTCAGTTTTGCCCCAAATTTCCATTTAATTAATTTTAATTAAATCCTCCATTTGACCCACTCTGTAGCGATTTTTCTCACTAATTAGTGTACCAATTTATTCAACCAAAAATTGGACATCCCCCATTTCTCTTTTTTTCATCCATTCTGAGTCAAGTTTAGATATTTTAAATTTAAATGGTGCCGTGTTAGTTTTGATTTGATGGAAACCCACGTTTTTTTCTAATTGTATTTATGGACTGCAATCAATTTAAATTATTTTTCCATCCTATTTACCCAATTCGAGTATCTCTGGATTAGTCCCTTCCTCGTCTCCTTCCCCTTCGTCCAAATGAATAGAGTACGGGGGTGGGGGCGGGGTCAGAGAGACTTCTTCACCTGAAATATAATAAAAATAAAAATTTATCATAAAAATCAATTCAAAACCAGTACTAGTGATTTGGATTAAATTGACAAATAATCGCTCAAAATTAGAGTACTTATTGTAAAATAAATAAAACTAATTTACTCATAAAACCAGGATGGTCTTCCATTTTTTCTCTTGAACGTGTCAAATTTTGGATTGAATTCAATCGCACTGAGCTCAAAATATGTAATATACCGTCACAACCGAACACGAACGACTCAATAAAAAAATCAAATGAACGAAACTGGAGCACAAAAAACATTGATTGATTTTGAATAACATGTAGTATGCGGTGGCTAGCCGACCAAGCACTCATTGTTATGAACAATAAGAAGGAACAAATATGTGGACGTTGGGTAGGTAGAGTGTTTTTTACAATGTACAGGGTGTCCCGATTAGTGACCGGGCCCACCATTCTAATAATTTGTCCTTCTCTGATAAAAATAAGTGTTTAATCAATTCAAATTGTATGGGGAAGGGACGAAGCGGATTTCAATTTCAATTTTCTTTCCCTGTTGGCAACAACCTGCCCTATAATGACAAAGACTCGAACTTTCTGAACCACCTTGTAGGTAACTGAATGAATTAGCCGAACATTTAGGATGTATTGACCTCTTTTAATGTATGGGTTCAAAGTGGTGCAGTCAAGTCCATTGTTCTGTGACCCGGTCATACCAAAAAATGATGAATCAGTTGACCAATTCACCAGTTCGCAAGTACGATTTTTAAGGCCCAATGTTTACCTATATAACTGGATAGGGGTTCATTTCCAGGGTACCCGTGAGCTACGCGGGTGAGCAACCGATATATACACACCCGTATTTAATACCTCAATTTTTGGTCACATTAAATGGCTCGCTAATCGCTAAACGGGAAACTCGCGGATGTGTAGCAAGTCCCTTAGTAATGGAATTTTAATTTGGATCCTGAGGAAGATGACAAGATGTATTATGTGCATTTCAGCGATCACTTTTCTGGGCATGCTGACTTCAATTATGGTCTTCAGTGCACTCACCGCCTAGGCTTATATCATCGAAAAAAGTGTTCATTTACCATGTCAAATTTAACTTATTTGAATATCTTAAAAATGGAAATTGGTCATGCCCGGATTGTGTCCCGGAGTTTATACTTTCCTGTTATTATTATTGACTCTAGCAGTAAGTTCTTGGTTAAAATTCTTAGAATCTTGTATACAAGTATGTACACGTTAAAAATTATAAGATTCGGATTGATGAGCAGGCATTAAATGGTGATGATTTTCTGCGAATTGTTTTTTAGGTAACTGACGATAAAGGCTGATTTTAAATGTTATCCGTGTCCTACTGTGAAACAAAATGGCATGCGTTATGGATAACGATTATGACTTACAGATTCGCCAAATTCACTTAATTAATTAATTCTTGGTATATTAATGCATTAGTATCTCATGTGTATGTACGAAGTTCATAAATTGAAGTGATCCCATTTACAATTTATTCATTTGTTAAGTCTTCTACATATGTACATACTCTGTCCTTTGTTTTTTTTGATGGCTCAAAGCCGGGTCCGAATGTTGATAACAGTGCGTACTGAAATTCTTGACCGTAAAATTAACTAACTAAGAATTGAATGCACCCCAGTTTCTTACTCATTGACAAGGTCGCCTCGGACATACAGTTTGAAATAACTAAACCAATAAAAAGAGTACGCTTAATTACTCAGTTATCAGTTGCAACTGAGTAAGCTAATTTACCAGTTCATTTCTATCGGGACTATAATAATTGATCTCATAGCTGAACTTTAAAATATTTGAGGAAAATTTTTCAAGGGACAGGTAAAGACAGGTTTTTTTTGTAATTTTCTGACTGAGGATGGAAAAAGGGGAAATTAAGACTAGAGACGATACTTTCAAAGCTTCGTCCGCGAGAAAGAAGAAAAAAGATAAGAAATGTTTAGATTGGACCCATGTGTGCCGTGCTGAAGCCGGCTCCGTCTCACGATCTCTGTCTCGCGGTCTTTAGTCCAGTCCCCGCACAAATAAACAGAGACACTTGGCTCATCACCATAATAAATCATCTCAACCCATTCATCCTCGCACCCGTCAATTCTTATGCACAAAATTAAGCTAAAAGTTAGAATCCCCATTCCCCTTGACGACCTCTTTCGGATTAAAAGTGTCCACGATTTCTTTTAACCAGTCATTTTCCCGAACAAATCTTACTAGGTCCTCGCCGAAAACTAAGAATCATCCAGACCTAGACAGGACCGAGCATTAAATCCACATTTTACAAACAAATTTTGTACACAAATCTATATTAAAATTACAAAATCCGATAGATGGACCCAAAATCGGACTTACTATTATCTAATTTCCGTTCCGAATTCCAAACATTTCCCAGGGCTAATTTCCGGTTGACTTTCCCGGCGTTACTGTCTTAGACTAATATACAATGTTCACTCCAGGCTCTCACGTCCTGTCATCATACCTCCCATAATATGATGGATTCCTTGTCTCTGTTCTGTGCTTTAACACTAATCCCTCATTCCTTTTATTTCAGTTTATTATGACTACTACGTAGAGTCGACCTTCTGGGGTCATAAAAATTATCCAACGATACTCTCCGTTTGAGTACTGAGCCCGGTCTAACCCACAACCGACTCCTATCTCTAACCATTTTATGAACGTATTTATTTACGTTGAGAGGGACGCGAATTGTAAATAATTGAACAGACAGAACCTTTCAAGGAACCAACACACAATTGGAGGACTAATTGCTGGGTGGGAAATATTGGGGTAGGTTTTTCGAATTTTAAGTGAGAGACTAAAACATTTCTGTGGCAGTTAGGGAGTGTCTGAGGTGTAAGGCAATAAGGGGGATAGACCAAGAGTATGCTGTACACGCTATGTGAAACGACGTTATTATTCAAATACGATTTTGTGTTTTATTTGCAGAGTGTTTTCATTCATATTGTTTGCGCTCTGGAAATGTCTAGTCAAGAGCCTGTATTATTTGAATCAAATGAACTTGATATGACCCATTTAAGTAGGATTATTATTTTGAAAAAAAAATCAATTGGTAATTGAATAATTTGTGTAGCTGGGGGATGAAATTAAATGTACGTGAGATTTGTCAATAGATATAATGTTCAAATGGGAAGTAAACTGCAATTGCAGGGAGATCTGAAGTTTCAAGTTAGTCAGGACTGTGTTCCCTAACGTCGTTAATATCTGTAGTGAAAGTGCAGCGCTTGTTGAGACGCGGGTCTCAGGATTCAGTCCCAGTCTGCCATCTAAGCGGTGTGGGAGTGAAGTAAAAGACCACAGATTTCTTTTCTCTGCGTGCAGAGGGGGGACTCTAGGCAAAGCAGAGAATTCCAGTCTGCTTCAAATGGGAAACCTGAGAATCGCACCGGAGTCGGAACGGAGGGAATCGACATAATTCCACTCTACACTGCTATCAACATTCGGACAGTATATTAAGCAGCCTATTAACTGTGGTTTAAATTAATGTACATTGGGAGCAAGGAGCAGAGATAACCTGTGCATTAATGAGACTACAGACCGGTTTGTACAAAAATCAAAATAAGAAAAGAGGCGGGTTCCGTGCCAATAATTTATTAAAGGATTCGCATATCTTCAAAAACTCAACACTAAAGTATAACTTTGGATTCTACTTAAAATTTTAAAGCATGGGAATCTGAAAATCCTGATATAAAAGTAGAACGACTCTGAAATCTGAGTTGATAACGCGAGAATTCGGAAGTATAGAAATAATCAGATACGACTACAGTAGGTGTGGGTGTGACTGAGTAAATCAAATAGAAATTGTCATGTTTTCTAAATTGGGGGAGGAAATGAAGCTCACTCCCAATCCGATCGTCATATACTTACCACTATACTATCGAGGAAATATTATTATGGTTTAATTGGGGATGAACGCAATATTAAATCAAATGATTAGTACATACGTTTTTTTTTGGTAAATGAGTGGTGTGGGACTGGCCACCATTCAAAGTCCATCCCAACCGAATATCCAACCATAGTTCGCGGGAGGGAACCACCCTGTAATGTGAAATCACCTTCCATTGACCCATTCCAAATGGTAATGAATCAATGGTTGATGCCTTTTAGAAAAGGGAAAAGTTACACCAGTTACCCTCTCCCTTCTGAACACTGCCATTCTTGAATTTTGATTTTGTGCATCCACAGCACCTATTACCATTTCTTTCCACCAAAGTTCCCCTGAATTCTTCCTATTGCTATTGCACTCTGTACACCATTCACCCTATACTCCTACCCACAATGTCTACATAACCCATCCCTTGCCTACAATTCCATCCAATTTATTTTGATACGCCCTTTCTTCCGTATTCAAAACTAATCATCCCAATTTTAATCTCAAACATTAATAGCCACGCTTGGGAATTGAGACTAAAATGATGATTGCAATATACCGGGATCGTTAAAGTACCACACTGTGTATGTTAATATTCCCTTCATTACACAGAGACACGATGTTTTACGACTCCAATTAGACGCGAATCTTGAACACACGTGAGTTGTATACGGAATTTTGAAATTACGACCATAATTACTTTACTCTCATCTAGTCCGTGAAATGGGAGCCTGGTGAGCTTTGGAACATTTTAAGATTTTAACATTAATTTTTGAAATTTTAATATGACGCTCTGGTTGTGATTGATATCAGACTTAATGAACACTGATGCGAAATCGGCTTGACAACTAAATATTAGAAATTCTACCAATTAGAAGTAAAGATTTGGTCAAAAGGATTAATGTTGGCTACTTACTACTAGGGATACATTTCATACTAGTAAAAGTACCCTAACGTCTCTTAATACGATTGCTATTCAGAGGCCGACAGACCGACGCTATTCAGATGCCAATAAATCCCGAATGAAAAAGCAAAGAAAGAACAAAAGCGAC
Source organism: Protaphorura quadriocellata (assembly GCA_034698945.1). Taxonomy (NCBI): domain Eukaryota; kingdom Metazoa; phylum Arthropoda; class Collembola; order Poduromorpha; family Onychiuridae; genus Protaphorura; species Protaphorura quadriocellata. The sequence goes on from JAQGCA010000645.1 coordinate 6,642, forward strand.
GTCTTGAGAAGCACAAGCACTAGATATCGATACTATGGACGGAAGAAATGCGTACAAGTGATGAATTCAGACAAACCTAGAAATTGCACAATTTCAACAGATTCCCTGTACCACTCATTCAGTGGTAGATGGGAGTAAGAAAATAACAATATACGGGATTCGTTCGGTCCAACCAATCTTTGCTGGTCGCGAAAAAAGGGAAAAAAAGAAGGGTAAAAAAAATACGGAAAAAAATGCAACTTGTGAATACTCCGAAATGCCCTTCCGGCACGTCCACTGGCTTTTCAACTTAGCTTTTCCTTACACAAACAGTTCACTTGCTTTTCTCCGTGTAAATTGTATTCATGCGAGGTGATACAAGATCTGAGTGACGTCTTCTTGCCTTACAACCAGAAAAGTCTCAACTCAGCTCTTTGGGTGAACGGAATATATCAAATAATAAGTTCATACGGGATTTTTGGTAAATGGGTAAACCATTCAAAGTCCATCGCATCCATCGGATCTCGGGAACCACCAAATAATAAGAAATCACCCGGCACGCAGTATCCCCGTATCCATTCCAATGGATAATGAATCAATGGTCGATGCAATTTAGAAATGGAAAAGTCACCCTCTCCCTTCCACCCGGAATCTCCCTTTACAGTGTACAGCACCCATCATTCCTTCTAATCATCGACCATCATTTCACCCGATTTCTTCCCTATTGCACTCTGAGTACACCATACACCCTAATCCTACCCACAATGTCGAACATAACCCATCCCTTGCCTGCAATTTCATCCAATTTATTTTGACTTGCTCTATCTTCCCTTTGAAACCTTCATCCCAATTTTAATTCCAACATTAATGACTTCACTTGGGAATTGGACTAAAATGATGATTGCAGTGTAGTGGATCGTTAAAGGACACGTACTACACTGTGTATACTCTATATTCCCTTCATTACACAAACACAGTTTAATGACTCCAATTAGATGCGAATCTACAACACACGTTGTACACGGAATTACCAAAATTACTACCAAAATTACTTTACTCTCTGTCGTACCGAGCGAATTTCTACAAACGGGGCACATACATTTTTGGATTTTAACAGTAATTTTCAAAATTTTGAATAGATAGTTCTGGTAGTAATTGAAATTTGACTTTAAGAACACTTCGGAATCTCCTAAATCGGTCTGACAGTTAAATAAATCAATTAGATATAAAATTTTGAACAAAAAGATTTATGTTCGCTACTTATTACTCGCTTACATTCGCTACTAGCAAAAGTTTCCTAACATATCTTAAATATAATTTTCTTTTCAATTCACTCGGAATTGCGTTCCGTTGTACAGTTTTCAAAATCCCGAAGCACGTACAAGAAAAGATGGAAATAAAAACACATCTTTGGTGGTCGCGGAAATAGGAATTGGAAGAAGGGTTAAAAATAGAGAAGTAGAATGCAAATTGCAAATCCTCCGAAGTGCTCTTGCGTCACATACAAGGCTCTTCAACACATACACGAATATATATTTGACCATTATGGATATGCCGTCAATGCCAAATGTGGTGCCAATTAACTTCAAGGTACGGATTTGTACCTACTACTAGGGCTACTAGCACTTATCTGACTTATACTCTTCATTCCCGGCGGAGGTCATTCATGTCTTACACACAGCAGGGCGACACACCCACGTTCATTAAAAATAAGAAAATTGTGCAAAAACTTCGAAGAAAGGAACGACTCAAAATTTTCCTGATGGACGTTCGTACATTTTTCACGGCCAATAAAAAAAATAAAATTACAAGAATTACAAAATCGACACTTCCCTAACAATAAAACAAACTGTATTTTAATAGCCGCTTATATATTTTCCGAGGGCGTACTCTCCAATTGTAAACCACTTGCACTATGGCGCAACTTTGTTTCTCCAACACGCAATTTTATTAGTCTTAATTGAACATGGCCGTTTTAAATTTCCGCCATATGCTGCTGAGTCGGTGTCACACTTGTACAAATTCCCATTCTCATTCGCAATTGAAATAAGATTGCCTGCACCATGTGCTGCTGCATGTGTACGAGGATGGAAGTCCTTCAAAAATTTATTGCCGCAAATAAAAATCTACAAACCATTGCCTGCCTCCACGTTCAGTATACAAACTCCCATGCGAAATGCATATTTTTTCCTTGTAAAGCGTGTATTCGTTATAGAGTAATCCTTTGGACTTACCTTTTTTTCTTCGCGTCACGTTAGGATGACTTTTTTCTCTTCGTTGCTCGCTTCTTCTGTTCTGTCACAATTTATTCACGTTCGTCAACGGGACGGTTTATTTGCAATCCCGGCCCGAGTCACGCTGCACTAGTTACCACCTGAAATAAATGAATTTGGATGAAGTGGCATATGGTTGAACTTTTGCTCTCAAGAGATGTCATTAGAATTATCAAAAATAAGTCGGCAGGCGGTGCTACTTACCGCTATACCATCGAGGAACTCTTCTTAAATGTTTAATCTTAACGTACAGGTTCGGGTGCGAGATCGTAATGGACCACCCTGTAAAGAGTGGGCTAAGTATTTTCAGGAAGAACCGAGTGCAGCATAACACAAAACAATGGTTATGATCCTCTCTGTTAAGCACGAATATGTTTTTGACACCAAACGATGCAAATTAGGCATAACTTCTCGTGTTCGAGATACTTACGTAAATTGAATGAGTCATTTCAGTTAGCAAACGATACGTTCAAATATTAGGCAATAAACAGGATGTCATGAATTTCACGCCCCACTATTTACGACTAGACCTGAAACTTATGTTTGACCATTTCTTGTAAATAGCAGATTTTTTTTTAAATGCAAAATCAAAAATGCCATCTATTCCCTATTAGACTATCAAAAATTCCCAACATTGACACAACGGCAGTCACTCTGAGCTGTCTGAGCTAAGGAAATGGAAAAAAGCAGTGCAGACCGTCCTTGCAAGCCATTTGATCCGAACTACAAGTTAATAAAATAGATTTTACCTTTCCAAGTACTTATGCCTTAACCTCATCACTTCCACGATATATTTAATTGCACATTTTTTGACTAAATGGTTAATTGATCGAATTTTGAACATGAGCGGAAAAGGTAAATATTTGACTTTTATCTTTGGTATTTACGTGTATAAGATTACATATTCAGATTGCCCATTTAATTGCGCTCGCGTTATTTCATATTGTACATACAGCTTTAGTAATTATTGAAATGGCTTAGTAACGTAGGGCTGTACATTTGAGACTGAGAATTGAGTTGTAAAAATTCGGCAAGGAAAAGTGTAACCAGGTTGGACGGAGAGGTTACATGTTCAGATCCTGTACCTATGTGTGTGTGATCTTGCACTTTGTTTCTCCGCTACACAATTTTATTAGTTTTAATTCAACATGGACGGTTTAAATTTCCGCCATATGTGCTGGGTGGGTGTCACACTTGTGTGCATTTCCATTTCCCTTCTCATCATTCGCAATTTAAATAAAACTGCCTGCTTGTTGCAACCGCGTTCTGTTGCATGTGCGAGGATGGAAGTCTTTCAAAGAATTTATTGCCACAAATAAAAATCTGCAAACCAAACGCCTGCCTTCGCGTCCTTTACATACGAATTCCCATGCGAATTGCATTTTTTCTTTGTAAAGCGTGTAGTCGCTATAGCGTAACCCTTTGGACTTACTTTTTTTAAGGTGACGTTAGGATGACGTTTTTTTTCATTCCTTTTTTGCTTCTTGTGCTTGTCACAATTTATTTACATAAGTCAACGGGACGGTTTAAATTGCAAGTCAAGCTGCTCTAGTCAACACCTGAAATAAATGTGAAGGATTAGGATAAAGTAGCATGTGTTTGAACTTTTAAGATTAAAATGTCCTTAAAACGATCAAGGATAAGTCGGTAGGCGGGGATATTTACCACTTTACTATCGAGGAACTTTCGGTGAAATATTTAATCTTAACATATTGGTTCGGTTGTGGGATCGCAGTGAGAAATGTTACATCCCAACCCGTCCATTCTGCTCTCCCATCAGCGACACCAAAAAATGCCATTTAAATTTATTTAAATTTATTAATACAATTTAGAAGTTAAGAAGTTTGATATTTCATCCATTAGTGAATCAATGGATTTGTCATTCAAATTCAGACTTCTGGGTTAACAATTCCAAGTCTTATAGATATTAAAACTAAGCGTTTTCTCAGAGTTAGGGTACTTGTGTTTAGGATATATCGCTAAAGGTTTCAAATTGGAATCACGATTAGAAAAATAAAACTAGTCCCTGAATAATGATCATCTTTGCAATTCAACAAACATTTACAGTATTGAATATCTCGTCTTGCCATTATAGTCTTCAAATTACAATCAGTAAGTAGTTTACTTACATTACATTTCACCTTTCCAACAAGTAGGATTTTCTTAGATTTCTTATATGATTTCTTAAATATTACAGGTAAGAAAAATGATTCTAGAAATTTGTTAACTTTTTCCTGTATCAATATGAGTCTTAAGGGAGTCGACACCCAAATCACATTACAATAATCAACAATTGAAATTACATACGCAATTAGTAGATTGGTCATGACTATTTTTTTAGACATATATCTCTTAATTGAGTAAATCGATTTCATCTATTAATCCAGTCTTAGCATATAGGTTCGGGTGTGGGATCGGAGTGAGCCACCCTGTAAAGAGTAAGCGTTCCTGTAAGAACCGAATACAGCATAACGTTGTAGTCGGTATGTTTGCTTATGTCAGTGATGGCCCACTGTGTAAATTTAATTAGTCATTTGAGTTTAGCAAGCAATGCGTTCAATTATTGGGCAATGAACAGGATGTAATAGATTTCACGCCCCACTATTTACAACTAGACCTGAAGCTAATATTTGACCATTTCTTGTAAATAACAGAAATGTCAAGAAAAATATATATGCCGTCAACTTGACCAGAAGTGCTGGCCACCAAAAATGGCATCCATTCCTGATAACGCTATCAAAAAACTCTAACAATAGCACAAACGCCATGCATGCATGCACACACTGGACTGAAGAATTTGAAGAAAGCAGTGTATACTTTCACCGGCCCGGCAAGCCTTTTTATCCAAGCTACGAGTTACTAAATGAGATTTTACCTTTCCAAGTATTCCTTTACTGCATCGCTTTTACACTATATATTTGATTGCACATTTCTTTTTACTAAATGGTTATCTGATTGAATATTAACATGAATGCGGAAAAGGTAAATATTTGACTTTTATCTTTGGTATATAAGATTACATATTCAGATTGCCCATTTAATTGTCGCTTGCGTTAGGTCTTATTGCACACACTTTTTGTCTTATTGCACACACTTTTTATAAATCATTATGTTGATTAAAAAGGCTAAGGAACGTAGGGCTGTACATATGAGACTGAGACTGTGAGTTGTAAAAATGTCGGCAAGAAAAAGTCGACTTGGTTGGATTGGTTGGAGGTAGGCAGATTACACGACGTTCACATCTTGTACCTATGTACCCGTGTGCAGTGCAGTGCAGTGGGAAAGGCACACGGGGATTAAGAGTACGAGTTGGACGGACTCACGCAAAAGCGCAAGGAAAGGAATCAGAAAGCGGTTTGTAAATGTAAAGAGATTGGATTGGACGGGGAGAGAGGCTGGATGGAGAATTTCTTATTTTATACTCACTCAGACCTGGCCCAATCCAATCTACGCCCATTTGCATTGGACACAGGATCCGGGTAGGTGCTTTGGTAAGACTTACCTTTTCAGTTTAAGGATATTAATTCTATTTTTAATTATTCATATTCAAAACTATTCTTTAAATGAATCTGAAATACGCTTTCGATAAAACACATCACGATACATAAAATCAATTCATTCACTCAAAGTCTTGGACTGACTGCTATAAATAATGGGATCGTAAATAAAATGTGTTAATGAAGCAATCCAGCAGAAAAGTCGGACGGGGATACTTACTACTATACTATCGAGGAACTTTGGTGTTTTGATTTACAGATTCGACATTCCAAATATAAACCGGATGCATAAATAGCTGTTTCTTCATACGGTGCATTCATTTACAACAGTTATACGTAAAAACGTTGACGGAATAATAGTCACTATCTATCTAAATCTCGTATTTAAAATTGTTTGTTCGATTTTTACGACACAACCAGAATTGATTGACAAAAATAAAACAGGGTCCCGAATACGTATTTCCGCCGAAATGGAGCCGAGTTAGAGCAGTACACGACGAAAGGATGAATGAACAGAATACCGTCCATTGACTATGTGCGTAGAGATGAGTGCGGACGATGGATCGTTAAATGACCTTTTACAATTTTAATGGGGACTTTGGGCTCTTCAGCCGGGTCATTTCACAAACACCCAACTAGTTCCTAATCGTCGCGTTCCTTCTTTCACTTGGTGCACCTGTTACAATATGTATAGTGCACAATTGTATTTGTTGACTCTAATACTTAGTTATCCAATAAACAGGTCCGATTGTTTAGAACGGTCTTAACTATTATCTATTTATCTATGGAATCGACACGGAAAGGCATAACATATAAACGAATGAAGTCATTCACAATTTTGGATTTAATTCAAATGTTTAAAATATCAAAACCATTATTATTCTTAACCCAAACCAACCACATTTTAATCCCGATCCTTCTTGATTTAATTGCCTCGCCGCGTGTGAACTAACCTTGTATTTCCGGTTGTCTACGAGAGCAATTAAAAGGACCACGTGTGGAAATGTATGAATGGATTTTGACTATCTACTGTCGGATGGGCTCGTAAAAAAAGAACATTTTAAATTTTAATGGACTTTGGGTCAACCGCTCCCGTTAAATATTTTAACTTTATTACCAATCATGAACTACACTGATTCGGTTACTTCTAATGTATTATCAACTAATAACGTGTTATCTCTTGAAACGTATGTATTTTAAATATACAGAAAAATATTTTACCCTTACCCAAAAAAGTGCAGACAATGTTATAAACACTCTGACAAACAAGCTCAAAGCCAAAAACTAGACTAAAAGTTTAGAAATGTGAAGATGCAGAAAAAGTGAAAAAAAATGCAGAGCTCTCGGGTTTTTGGTGTGCTCTTAAAGGATTTTTCACGTACCGCACAGGTTGGACGCAGATTTCACAGATGAGGATTTGAGAAGAAGTTTGAGACTCCAACAAAGTATTACATTTTGGCATTGAGCAGAAAATCAAATAAATAACCAGATTCTTTAGTCTGTCACGAGTGAATCGAAGGACTGGCAGGAAAATGGAAAAGGTTCGTTTGTAATGTGTGTGATTAGGGATGGGTGAATGTGAAGGACCTCCAAAAGTCAATTAGTCATGGGTAAGAGATTTTATAAAGTTTCTAGGTAGTCCCTGATCTTGCGAAAGCTCAATGGACTCAAGAAATTGGACACTGAATGTCAGAGGAGGGGCCAGACACAGGTGGCCCCTGCCGCTTCCCTGTCATCGGGCTCAATTCTTTGTACAGAATTGAGTGCAATTTTTTCAGCGTTATACTCAATTAACTAAAAGTAAACTATTAACTGGGCAAAACTGATTCGTACTTATCCACCTTCATTTTCGCCATCGTTATTTCCAGTAATGTGCCAGCAAATTTTTTAAAGTAACCTTTTCGCAAAGTAAATAAAAACAATAAAATTTTGTAAAATAAGAAATTATTTCAAATTTCCAGTAATCTGACAAGGATTTGAAAATCCAGTCAAATAGTAAAACAGCTGCGCAATTTCCGCCAACGTCGACATTCAAACATGCGATTTCCCGTAATAGCTTTTGAAGAACCGTTCAAGCTGGCTACATTCGAAGAAAGGCTGCCAGTCGGCTTAAGAAAACAAAACCCAGATCTCATTCGTTATCAAAATTTAGGACAAGTCCATTATCCATGCACCAGTTGTCAACAGCAATTAAAACCATAGTCATTTGATTAATCATTTTGATGGGGTCATTCAAACTAAAATAAATAGCCATATCATGTGCAAAAATTCGGGTAAGAGAAGAAGCTAAAAACCTTCTAGAGAATACTATTAAATAATAACATAAAAAGTGCTGGACCCAAAACAGATCTTTAATGAACTCCAACTCGACAATCCCAGGTTTCCATCGACAAGAAACTAACAAGTTTGATTTTCATTGTTCTCTATTTAAAATATACAACAAGTGTCTTCAAAATGTCATACATATCCCCAAGTCTAATGACAAGCAATTCATGAATGACAAGTGGAAGGATGCCCGGAGGTCTACAAATACAATTACACCCGACAATCCAACCTGGAGTATTTCCTCAAAGCTTTCAAACAACCGCTCAAGCTGTTGCCCATATTTTCAAGAAAGGCAGCCAGATTCACCCATTCGTTCAATTCCTCATTGAATCAACCCGTTCCCCCTGGACACAAGAGAAATCAATCTAACCATGTTTTCCACCCCAAACCGTCCATTCCATAGATTTCATGGCCCCAATTAAATTGATTGACTTCCAGTAAGAAATATCTGGCAAAAAAAGTTTTTTTTTACGATAAACCGCCACCAGCTGAGCCGGTGATAAAACCTTTGCATATTTTAACCCAGAGGTTTGGATCGTAAATTTTCCCTTTACTTGCCTATTACCATTTCTGCTAATCTCTAGCTCAGCTCAAGGCTGCTTTGTTGTATGTCACTGCACACTCGTACACAGCACTTGCTCAACATATATTTTACGCCTCAGCAAGATTTGCATTTAAAATTACAGCTTGTACTTTCTGCCAGATTCTTGTCCCTCATTGTGTTCGCGTCACCTTTTACGTCCGTAAATGTATTCCGTATTTTTTACCTGGCCCCAAAATGGATAATAGTTTAGCAACACAGCAAATCCGCCCCTTTACTCTTCACAGGGTAAAACATAGTTGAGCTTGTTTTTGCAGGGACGGCGACAGGTTCTCCTTAAAATGTGTGTACAGCGGGGTTCATAATTCAAAAATCAAAAATGGCTCAGTGCTTGAGTAGGAGTTAGAAATTTTATAATTACGCTATGCAACGTATTCTGTATGCTGTAAAGAAGTTTTTATCTCCATCCGACTTTCCACTACTACTAGGGGTACCTGAGCCAAATTTAAATGTTGTCAACATTCGGAATAAACAATCTGAGACTAAATAAATGTTTGTAATCCGTTTAAAACGCCAAGTGAAAATCGTTTCGCTAACTGTGAAGACAAACACTGATTTGAATATTTTATAGGGTGGTTTGGTAAGTACAGTAGCTAATGACAAATTAGAGCCTCATTTACGAGTTCCATATTTTAAGTATCAATGAGTAATGGGAGAGAAAAAAACCAAGTACCCACTAATATGATTGCTAACTCTAACTCTAACATGATACAACCTTAATGACCATACTGGGCTGGGAATTACGGTTGTGTTTCACCGACCAGCGTTGTAATGGAGGGACTAGAACTTGACGTGTAGGTATTAGTTCTCAAATGTCCAATCCAGGTTACTTATTTCGATTAGGATCTACTGAGACTTTTTAAGTTGAGGATTAAAATCTGAATTTATTTACAAGGTATCGGTTCAAATGCGGACAAAAATGTACTAAAACAAGTATATCTCACGAATGTATTTCATTACTGCTACCTTCGCAAAAGGTGAATATACCACTTGCGAAATTGGAAACTTAAAAATGATTGGAAATTAGTAAGACCAAAATATTTTGACGCTTTCCTCTGAAGGTAACAACATACTTCACAAACAAAAACAATTTTTCAAACGACGTTTTTTTTTCAAACAACGTTTTTTCCTACCCACTTTTGCAAAAAGCTGAAGAAAATGAAAGATAATGATTTTAATGATTTGCACAATGGTGTTAAAATAAGTATGGGGCCACTTTTAAATGACTTCTAATTTGTGCAAAAATTGTTGAACAAAGTAACTTGCAACATCGTAAAATTGTTAATTCGTCTCAAGCAAGCACCGGAATCCGGAAAATTGGTCAAATGTTCGACACAAGCAATTATACGCCTGTAGTAACTCGGCTCCTAAGCATGAATCTGAACTTTTCAAAGTTTTTAGAATACAATGTCTATAATTTTTTAGAACTCATTGGCCGGCAGATTTGGACGTCAGAAAGTAAACTTGTAGGACAATGTCAAAGTATTTTTGACGAATGTTCGTAATTTTGATGCCATGTGTATTAGGATTTAATTTGAGTGATATGTGTAAAGTTGGGACCCCTTTTTATATTGTTACCGGAAGAAGCAGTATGTTTTTTAATTTTGTGTTAATGAATTGTTGACCTGGCTAGTCCTCTGAATCACACAGAACTTGAAACTTGAATCGAATCCCTCAAGTAAAATAGTTTCATGTCCATAGTTGAATTTTTTTTAAAAAATGAGCCAAAAAACTAGAATTCAGTTTCTGTCAAAATTACATTCGGTTTATAGTGAGGCGTTTTCTTGTCGGGTGCTCCGAATTATTCCACGAATGATGTGTTTTAATTTTAACGGTTCTGGAAGTTTTGTGGAAATAAGATGGATATAACGAGAATTAACTTTTTCACTGAAACGTGACGACAATTCCAATATTTTAAACCAACCAAGCTCAGCCAGAAATCCAAATTATCGAATCCCCGCGACTACATTAACCGTGAATAAAACTCCGAATCTCGGCACTCTATCATAATCTCTCAAGTGCTGGTCCCAGCCCTCATTTATTTTAGCTTTCGTATGTAATAAAAAGATCTTTCTGGTAGGATTGGAATGATTCAACTGTGCGTTTTGCTAGCATTTGTGTAAGATGGGAATAGCAGAAAAGTCATAAATTTTGTTGAAGCAATTTCCCCGTGCCCCGTCTTAAGCCTTCGAAGGATTTGGACGCGGAGTCTGGAAGGAAAGGAAAAGATACGGAGTACTTTCTGTCCAACTCCAAATCCCATCGTAAAAACCACGACTACTACTACGAGAGTACGATGGGAGAAAGTCAACTTTGAAATATAATTGTGAAGCATTTGCAGCAGACAAGCACAAATCCCACGAGATTATCACACACAAAAGTCAAGTCAGATAGTACACGAGTGGCTGGTTGCTGCTGGGTAGAGTCGAGAATTATTTTTGGGCTTAAGGATTTTTGGAATGATTTGAAGAGAGGAATATTTAACAATAAATATTTGTCAGAAAACGGAAAAATCGGGAACTCATCAAAATTCGATCCAAACGATATTACAATGAAGAAATTCCTTATTCAAATCATGCAAGATTTTGTAATTCTTTAACCTCAGATTACACGGATGGATGAAACCACTGATTTCTATGTAGGAAATCGTAAAAAATTCCGATTAAAAAAAACTTTTTGAAAAAAATTCTAATCGGGCAACTTATCTAAAATCCTGAAAGTGGGAATAATTTTTGCACAGAGTGTAAGGCGAAACGGAGAGACGGCCATTACTTTTTGGCGGGGCTGTGAGTTTTGAGAGAATTTCCTCCTCTGGGATATGAGGGAAGAGAACTAGAGATTGTCCAAAGAAAATACATTAGATCTAGCCAGAGAATTGCATGCGTCCGTCTCCGCTGGTCTCCGGCTAAATTATTGAGCGACAGCTGTGTCATTATTTTCCCCGAGAACTGTAATTGGAGTTGGGGTTCGCCGGCGCTATGCATGTTGCATGAGAATGGGTGTGTAGATCTACACATTTTGTGACTCGCCAAATTATATACAATTTTTTTCATTTCGCAAAACATGAGAAAATCCAATTAACTTTTCAGGTTTTGCGCAGGTTGGATGTCCGACAATTGTATACAAGTTATCTAGTTTTCTTTTGCAGTCGCCTTCATGTAGTCTTAATAAAAGTATAGGTGAATATGAAGCGCAGCCACTTATCAATATCCTGTCATTTTCTATTCTTACTTCTGTAGAAATTGAGCTGGTCGAATCCACTCATGTGCAGTATAACTGCAGTATAACAATTACCTACTGCTTTTGGTTAGCCCTCGTGAGAGAACAGTCCAAAAGAATCCCAAAAAATGATGCAAATGCTATGAATAGTAAATTTTTTGTTTTCTTGTTTACATTTATTAAGTGGAGGTTTTATCTGGCGTAGGAGTCTTTTAGGCTTAGTAGTTTAATTTTTACTTAAATATAAATATACTTAAATACGATAGACGATAGTAGATTGTGATATTTCCTTCGAGTCAATTTTATATACAATTGTGTGATGAATGTATTATTAACCTGGTTTTGTTGAATTGAATAAAAAAATATTCATATCAGAATAGATATGGAATAGTAAATTGAAGGACATATTCTCCTCTCATAAGAACAAAATAGACAGTTCACACCAAAGTGGTATATACAGAATGGATTGTAATGGCGGAAAAACATACTTCGGGGAGAGTGATCACCCATTTTATAAACTAAAAGAGCATAAACGAAGTCGTAATAGTCTGCCATTTTCCAACCCGTTTGAGACAACAAAAATTAAGAACATGTAATACACTAGGGAAATGCCAGAATTATTCACCCTGCAATTTCGAAAAACGAAGGAAGCGTTTCTGATTCAACAATGAAACCCGTAAACTGTAAAGAACAGGAAAGAAAGAGCTGACTACAGTATAAACCCAATTTGTAGAAGTGTTCCACTGGTAATTTGGTCAATAACTAAGGCCAAAATTCTGTACGACTAACGAGTGTAAAGCAAAGCACACTGTATTTAATCTCTCATAAATTAGACATAATTTTAATCATTATGTCACCACTTCTCATTTATTTGTAGTCGCTGATAAAGAGAAACAGTAAATTTCTGCAACGTGGGTCAATAAATATTGAATCGTCCAAGAAACATCACCCGGGTAGCCAGAAATATGCTTGACTTTAATCAGTCAATCGTTGATATTTGACATTCTCTACTGAAATCCATTTTCCTGGTTATTACTCCAACCAGTCAGAATCTATTGAAATTATACAAATCTTCTTTAATTACCTTGTCAACCGCGGTTGTGCCGGGACAGCTGGGAAGTTTTTTCACCGTTGCTGCATGGATTTCCATCCTACTACTAGGGACGCAAACTGGAGAATGCACCTACCCTATGCTATGCGATAAATGATCCGCTGCTGATTTAAACCATTTATAGCGCGATTGTGAATTTACACAAATGTATTTTTAAGTATATAATGGAATATTCTTTTAGTCCATATCACTGAAGGAATTTGAAGGGATTCCCCAATCCCAGTTCACATTCATACAAACGTTGTCTAACCACCTTGACTCTCATCACACAATCACTATGATAGAATTAGTGATAAGGCACCACTACCGGACGAACAGAATTGACTTTACATGTTAAATTGCACAGAAATCAGGAATGAACCAACGTCCACGTCCAACTCTAAATCCTCAGCTAAATTGTTGCTGCCTGGAAAAAACTGTCTGTGTGAAAAGGACTGGCGAACGGTACTACATATATGCGAGTAAACAATTGAGTTTGTATGTTATAATACAAGTAGTGTGTACTTGGTATTTTTTTCTCCATCTATCTTTGCAAGCAAACAAAAGCATTTTTTTTTAAATGTGAGGGATGTGTGCGTTGAAACTTAAAAATGTTTGACACCTAGGTGTTTGTTAATTTGGCCCGAAGGGTATATATGAAATACTGGCATTATTTTTTTCACTCTTGCAGCGTATCTTTGACAGCAGCACACATAAGGTCTTTCCCTATTGTTATCCGTTGGATTACACAGCATCATTTTACGGGGTGTGCCATAGAAAAGTGACCTTAACACTTTCGGAACCCAAACTTGGCCTTCCGTTCATTTTTTAAATATTTTCAAAAGTGATGACGATCTTTCTTAAATTGAAAGAAGCCCGAAATCCGGAATTCTAGACACTAAGTGGTAAGGAGCTGCTGGTCCACCTTGTACATGTTAATCCCCACATTTCACCATCGAGAATATGGTAAAATTTTAATCTAACGGGGTATGATGGCCATAGAAGAGGACATCTGTTTCTTAAAGGTGGGGATTGAGATTCATTTTGGAACCGATTGTGGATTTTTCACACGTTTTACAAATCTGACACGAAGTAACAACACAACGTACACAGATTGAATAAGAAACAGAATTCCAATTAGGGCCCCAGCATTCCAATGCGCAGTCATGGATTAACGCAGTGGGTTAGTTTCAGTTGAATATAACGGGGGGTTATGGGATGTCTGGAGTGTGAGACATGCGTTTGCCAATGAATACTCTGTTATAAAGATTACGTAGAGAAATTTATGAGATAAGCTACACGCTTGATTTTTTAAGCAGAGGAAATTCGACAATGTTAGCGATGACTAATACGTTGATATGTCTAGGACCGCATCAAATGTATGTTAAATCATTAATGTGTACCATGTCCAAAATTTTAAATGACGATAATTCGTCCGAACTATCTAAGGAGCTTTACTTGTTTAATTCTGATGTACATGCGCATAGTAGGTACAAGGAGTGCAAATACTTTTGATTTTTACATGACTAACAGAAGCTGGGGAAAAAAGTGTCTCCTATATTGGTGTTGGCTTTGCCATTGTTAACCTCCGGAATACATTTTACATTATCACATTACATTAGCATTTTACAGGGTGAGTAATAGAGAAACGTGACCTTACCAGTCTCGGAACCCAAAGTTCATTCATTTCTTTTTACATATTTCTAAAAACGAAGACGAACTTTCTCAAATCAATAAAATCCGGAAAACCCAAATACTAGAGACTAAGTGCTAAGGCGTTGCTGGTCCGCCTCATTATGTAGTCACTCCGTTTCACCATCAGAAATATGGTCAAGTGTAATTTAACGGGGAATGCCACAGCAGAACATCTGTTTGCTGAAGGTGGGAATGAGATTTGTTTTGGGTGGAAACGAAATATGGATTTTTCACACCGCTCCACGTCCAAAAATCTCACCCTGTACACATGTACACTTATACGCAACGTACAAACAATCAACAATCAGATTTTCAATTTGAGCCTTCATCTCTGTCCCGAATTCCAATGTGCAGTGAACGTTAGTTTTGGTTTACACGGACGTTAACAGTTGTGTCTGGACGGAGTGTAAGACACATGCATTTCGCAAACAGGAACTCTGTCAATGTAGGAAATGTGTGAGAGTCCGGGAATTAATTGTGGCATTTGTTTCTGTAAAAGTCTCTTAATCCAGTCGTGTGCAATTGAACGCATTGAATATTCCCTTCCAGAGTAACACATAAATATGTTTCAAAACGGAAGGTAATGTCTAGTAAGGCATTAGAACCGGCGTCCCCATCTCCCAGACGAGAACTGAGCGCAGTCTTTTGTCCCTTTCCGCAAACACGGAATGAGTTGCAAAAGTTTTTCTCGCAAAATCATCCCTGACTGACATCTGCGGTCCCACTCATTCACTTTCACTTTTCAACCAAATGCTAAAGTACTTTTGTGCAATGACGTACATGAACGTAGGGTGAAACAGGATGGCGCTGAAAGCTGCACCTTGGTGTTCGAATACTTAATATTTAAATATAGCTACTGCTACTACAACCAAAGTTAATAAATATTTCTACCTTTAATTCGACAACGAATTTTAGCATTCCCTTCAGTTTTATTCTTGCAAATCAGAATATGGAAACGGAAATGACATAGATTTGGTCTAAGTAATGAAACTTTGGTGAAGATAGGGACAGCCTTTTTATCCATGAGGAAAACGGCTTGGAAGTGTGCGGCTACTATCCCATCCTTACGCGGGGATGTGGGGGTTAACTTTTTATTGTTTGGCCCGTTGTAGCTCTCTTGACTACGCGAAGAGCTGGTTAACCTCCTTGGTACATATTATGTAGGCACTCTTTTTGAACCCAGTGAATATTTTCAGAATGACTGATTTCTTTTTTCGAAATCAGACGTAAACACTAGATAAATGAGACTTTTTCGTTCACTGACCTTTAACTGTCCGCGTTTAAGGTGGATGGTCATCAAAATAACGATCCCTCACTTTATCACGTTCGTATTTCAACTTTGCCATTTTTACGGCTTGACTTTGACCTAGCGAGCGCATGCTCCAATCTCTGTTCGTAGATCAGAAGACTTGAAAGGTTCGGGAGCAACTGGACGGGCGACGGGGTTCCTTAGGGTTATGCGACGATAAATTTTTGCGAGTCTCGGCCACTGATTCCCCGGCGTCCCCCAGCCAATAAAGCAATAAAACAATTTACAAAAATTCAGTCTACGAACGAGAAATTGGCAAAGTGAGAAATGGAGGTAAAAAAAGGTTCAATGGTTTCCACGAAATAAAAGCCGTTGGGGTCGGACATCCAACGGCGGGTACAAATGGTGACATTTATTTATGTGCAATTTTGGTCCGTGTCGCGCGGGAAAAAATTGGCAGGGGAACGAAGACAATAAATGACACTGAGCCTTTGGTATTTCGCCTTGGCAGAACGACTTGTTCAAATGTGACGGTTTTATAACGTCTTAAAACTTGAATAACAAATTATCGGGAGTGTGCTGTGAATTGTTCGCTGTAGCGGAAGATTAGGGTTGACCGAGGTTTAGGTAAAAATAAAAATGAATATGTAATTACGGTCAAATAGGGAATCCAGGCTCGGGGAAAAAATGTTGTAATTTGCAAAATATGGAACTGTCAAGTGCTGTAACCCAGAGGCTTTACATTCTCTGCCCTACGACATGTATAATTCGCCAACAGTCTAGACATTTGACCCTACGGAGGTGTTTTATCATATGTCGTGGCGTGGAACAATGCGCACGATTTCGTAACGAGTTGTAATGAATTCAGAATTTAGATGTCGGACGTAATTCTAGAAAGACGAAACAAAAATAAAAATTTGAAGTAGCACATACAAACCTCTCGGTACCAAAAATTAATTTATAAGTTCCGAATCAGAAAATATCACCGGACACCGCGCAGCGGGGACAATAAAAAGTTCTTTCACGGGTTTTTACGATTCGTGACACTGTGCAATACTTTTCGTCTCTACAATCCTTTAAAACTCGGAATATTTACTCAAAATACAGAATTTTGACCAAATATTCTATTCCGGACAATTTTTTTTCACTTATATTTACCATTCCGAGTATTTTGAACACTTTTCATCTCCAAAAATAAAATTCTCAAAATTTTGTACCAATATTTTGGATAATGGATTTTCCAATCTAAACGTTTTTCGCAAAAAAAAAAAAAAATATTTTGGATATATAGACGGTCGTGAGAGTCGTGACTGTGACTCGTAAAGATTCCCCTTTGGTAATTTCTGACTCGGGACTAACAAAATAATTTTTTGGTAACGGGAGATTTAGTCTTACCAAATATTGAGTAAATTCCTAAAATACTGAACATAATTGTAAAATAATTAACAAAGTTCTAATAAAATTGAATAAAATACAAAAAAAGAAACAAAATTTGAACGCTGAATATTGCTTGTCGGATTTTTGTTCATTCCATGCGCTTTTATTTACATCCCGAAAGTTTCCAACCCCCAGGGTGAAAGTCTTGAAGAAAATCTAACGAAATACAGGGTGTCCCTAAATGATGTCTCCAACTTCATTTTGCTGTAACTTCTGACCAACTGTTTCGAATTAAATGAGGCTAGGCGCAAATTAAAGCTGACGAATGAGATTAATTAATAAAACCTACTGCTAATGCTATCATGGCGATGGGTGTCCGCCAGATAACCGAAACACTTTGAGCGAATTCTTTAACATTGCGGAATCGGGTGCAGAAAGGGGGTAGTTTCATGCTCGGCAAACAACCCTTGTTGAATTCAACAAATTATGACGTCATTCTGGCAAAAATTAGAATATTCTTGGCTGAAATTTGTCTT